>CBVK0102515231.1:0-13224 GCA_900067695.1 Picea abies
TAAAGATGGATACATCTGGTTAGAGATCGATGAGAATCAATGGGAAGATCAAAGGGTTGTTTGAATAATATGAGCTACAATTGCATAGTGTTCCAGTAGGACAATGGAATCCACAAAAACAACATTTTGATGTACAAAATGAGGTACCTGGCATCCCGTAGAGATAACAAGAGGAGAAACCCTGTCAGAAAAAACTACCCTTTTAGAAACAAAGGGGAAGAATAGTTAGTAAAAACTCAAGGGAAGTATTTTGGTTAGCAAATAAGAAAGTAATTAGATTAATTTTTTAAAAGAGTTGATCACTACAAAAATTGGTATCAAGAAGACTAATTTGAAACACAAAAATCCCAATCAACTGAGATAAGAAGTTAGTAAATTAACAAGGGAAGAAACCTTGTCAGGAAGAGCTACATTTTCAGAAACAAAGGGGGAGAGTAGTAAAAAACAGAGAGAGAGAGAGAATATTGACAGGGGGAGTCATTCAGTTATGACAATAAAAAGATGATTGTAGGAAGAGTTACCCAAGTTCAAATTCTAGTCAGTAACATACAGAGCTTTACCACAGGAGGAAAACCCCTTTTCCATTGATGTCAAAGGGGGAGAGAAAACTTCATATAGAGAAAACATCATCACAGGGGGAGTTTTTTATATCAAGTTAGTGGGTTGCCCTCAATGACAAACGGGGAGGTCGTTGGACATATTTTCATTGATGTCAACAACCAATGTGATGATTTGTTGTTACCATGAATTATCATTTACCATAGATGAGATTTTCATTTATGTCAATAGTATATCAGTTAGAAAAAGAAGTGAACAGTATGAAGATCAAATCTTAGAAGGGAAAACACAATACACAAGCGAATGAATATCAAAGCTCATAAGGAAGAGCGCATTGCATAGTATATCAGTTAGCAGAAGAAGAGAACAATATGAAGCAATTCATGATTATTGTTGATCACAATAGGATCAACAATGTTCCTATGATAAAATCTCATGAGGGTTAGCAAATGCAGATATAGGCTGAAGAAATTCGGTATTATTTTTTATCACGATAAGATCAACAATGTTCCTATGATAAAAGCTCAAGAGGGTTAGCAAATGCAGAGATCAAAGCTCAAAAGGAAAAGTGTAAGATCAGAGTGAGAAGCCTCAACAACCATCCGATCAAGAAATTTACCATGTTGACCGTATCATATTATGGACATCAGTCATATGAGTGACCGTGTGCTTGAGGACCATTGGAGGATCGTGATCGTCAGATTTGCAAGCTAGATCAACGACATGGATGAATTATGGGGAGGGAAAGAAGAATTAAACGACTTGCTAGTTTCAATCCCGTAATGGGTATAGATCATCAGATCTCATAGACTTGAATATCGACCATTGTGGTTGATCCAAAAAATGATCAGTTTAAGCCAGATTAAGTCGTGACCATCAGATGCACAATCGACAGATCAATGGTAGGGATAAATTGTGGAGATCAGAAGGAGAATTAAAGATCGTGCTATTTCCAATCCTGCAATTACTCAGGACCATCAGATATTATAGCCTCAAATATCGATGATTGTAGTTGACTCACCAACAACGTACAACTTCAAATTGCAGAGTTTTGGTGACGAGTTAAACCACTCGCAAGTTTTGGTTGCGCAATCATCCTTGATCGTGGATCTTCTTTGAGTGTCTTCACGACTGTTGGATCACATTTGAGTGGAAGGATGAGATAAGATGAAAGGGTTGAGAATTTGAATATTCAAATACCTGTCAGTCGTCAAATCAAACCTAAATTCCCATCAACTGTCGGATCATTCTTGAGTGGAAGGATAGGATAAGCGAGGTAAGATCTGAGATCTCATTTATGAAAATTTTCGTCAGTTGTTGGATCATTCTAAGTGGAAGGATAGGATAATCCAGAAGAGTAGCACCATAGATAGATTGAGTCATTGATCTAAGAACATGACCGACGAACAATGTTTAGTTCGGGTCTAAAGTTGTGAGGAGGTTATGATCCAAAGAAATATCACTTCAAGAATTCAGTTTGAGATTCGAAATACTCGAAGCCCAGAAATCTGAAATGAATAAGGACCATCGAATTTGGAGAAAATGTGATGACCGTTAGATCAAGCAAACCACATTAGCATGGACATGTGGCAAACAATGTCAGCAGACCATGTCTACAAGGACATGTGGAAGACCATGTCTGCAGACCATGTTAGCAGACCATGTCAGTATGGACATGTGGCAGATCATGTTAGCACATCACGTCAAAAAGAAACTGTGACAGACCACGTCAGCAAGGAGACGTGGCACAATCAGAGAATGACAGGTGTCAAGTTGAATTTTCATTTCAGGTACATGCAAATCACGAATCTGAGTGACACATAGCAACTACTCAACTCATGATATGTCATCAAGTGACGTAAGCAAGTTATGTCACTACGTGAGTTTTTCTTCGAGAGTTCTACCACCATCACTTTCCCAAAGCCCCGAAGTCTCAAATTGGACACGAGACATCCGATATGAAGATCACTTCGAGAGTATTCTCAACCATCGATCTTCTACAATGGAAGGATAGTGTAATTGGCAGTATTAACCGACAACAAGTGTTCTGCACCACTTCTGACCTACTCAATAGGTTATCAATCCAGAGGAAAGAAGGGGTTGAGATTTGAAATCTCCGAAGTATGGAGACCCAAAAAAGATCTCGACCGTCGATGTAATGTCGGGTGTACTTTCAACGGTTGATCAAAATACAATGGAAGGATATCATAAGAATAATAGTTGAATTCCTGAAGTGGACGTGAGTTGTTCGATCAGAAGATCACTTTAGGTGCATTCTTAACCATTGATCATAATACAGGTCCAAGAATTGAATCTAACCATTGATCTGGTTCCATGAAGTAAATGTGAATCGTCCAATCTATTCAGCTAAATTTGCTTCAGGAGATTTGACATGTTGCAAGTCTCGAAGACCCGAAGGGTGAAATACCGAAGCTCTGACAATCGTCCATCTCATCGAAAGATTGAATCGTGATTGTTGAATTGATAAGCACTCAAGAATTTTTCTCGGCTCACGTGAGGTCGTAGTCATTGGTCATATGGTAAAGAGATTTAAAGGGGAAAATGTAATGCGTCGCTTAAATTGATAAGACAATGGTTCTATGCCAATGATCATATGAACATGGTTTGAAGAAAATGTCAATTTTTGTTATCACAGAGACAAAGGAAATCGATTCATTGCTATGATCAATTTATGAAAGTAAAAGGGGATTCCATGTTTAACGTTGAAGACCCAAAATGATGATCTCTGGTGGTCCCAAATTTTGTTGTAAATAAACAAGTTAGTTATAACTTGTTGCAGAAGTCATCTCAATAACTTAAACAAGATTTGAGCATAAGAAACTATAACTACAAACATGATTGGTTAACTGGAGTGTGCTTGTGGAAGATATTGGGCTTGTGGAAAAGATAATCTTGCGAAGAAAGAGCAGTCTTTGGAGGAAAATGAAGGAGATACAGACCTGAGGTCTGTGCGAATATCAGAGGGAAGAATAAGTGAAGAAGGTGGAGATATCAAAGGAAGGATAAAGCGAAGAAGGCGCAAATTCTAGACAGAGGATAAAGTGAGGTGATGAGTGTTTATGGTATACCTCTGATCATGAGATAGAGTTGATTCTACAATGGATCATTGCTACTAGAATTGAATGAACTCTAGTTGGATAGACTATGTTCTATCAGCAAGTTGGGTCTTTCTTGAGAGTTGGTTCTCTCTGAGGAGTTGGTGCTCCTTACTTTAGTTGGTATTGAAACAAAATAGTTGGTGTTGGGAAAAAAATTATTACTGTATTCACATATATACATATCAATTATACAAAATATTACACAAGCATATGGTATCTCTTGCCCATTGTGATTATGATTTAATTGTTCTTAATCTGTTCAATTATGTTTTAACTGCTAACTTGTAATAAGAAGAAAAGTTAGAAAAGTCCACACACTAATTCACCCCCCACCTCTTAGTGTGGGCGGTGTGTTCAACATGTACCATACCATGTACATAAACCATGTACCATAAACTAAGATCACCAAGAACTGCCTCTAGCAATGTATCATATCATCATCAACCCATGAGACAAAAATCGTACCATAAGATGTGCCTCAACCATATTCCATATCACTCATGATATATTTCAATCATTCCATACACCATGTACCATAATACATCATCAATGAGGTGCCTCAAGGATGTGATAACATCACCATAACATATAAAAAATTAGATACCAATATAACCAAGACATATCTCTAACAATGTACCATGATATCATCAAGATGTGTCTCAATATGTTCCAACATCACCAATACATGCCTCAATAATGTACCACAAAATCCAATGCATGTACCTCAAACATATTCCATAACCTCATCAAGAAGTGCCTCAAACATGCATCAATATCACTAAGAAATGCACCTCATATATGTACCATAATCCCATCAAGAAGTTCCTCAAACATGCATCAATATTACCAAGAATTGTAGCTCATATATGTACCAAAAATATGTCTCTCTCCATGCACCAAAGATGTGCCTCAATCATATACCAATTCCTCAACAATATACCAAAGGTACGACCATCACATCACCAACATGTAACCAAGATGTACCTCAAACCATGTGCCTCAAGTATGTGCCAACATTCATAAACCATATACCAAGAGATAACATCAAACATGTGCCATATCACTCATGATCTTCCTCAAGAATATGCCATACAACAAACCATATACCAAGTATCCAATATGTGCCTCAAGGAATATACCAAAACTCACAATGATGTGCCTCAAGCATGTGCCAAAACTTCCAAGATGCAAGCCTCAAAACACATAGAATAATATACCTTTAGACCTATAGCTGACCTAATACATGAGATTTCAGACATGTATCTCTTCCTCAGTCTCAACAACCTGGTACTATCATCCTCCCTTAAATCTGGTTTAGGCTCGTGGGACTAACCCATGAATCATGCAGGGCCTCGCGGGACACTAGTAGCCTGACCCGCGGGGGTAAGCCAAGTTAAGGTTTCAAAGAAAAGCCTTGCTCTCCTCTGCAATCCCAAAAATTTCGCTCACCTTACTCTTTCACTACCTCAGATTCATCGTTTTAGATTCACCGATAGATCACTTGCTCACTAGAAGATAATCAATAAACTTATGTAAGTGAATGTACAAATGAGAGGCTTGTTGTTGTGTATTTATACCTCTGCTAAGTAACTTATTTCCTTAACTTAAGTTTTAACTTGTACTTTCTTGTTATAACCACTTTATCCTTTTATTAATTACTTGTAATTGTTTAGGGCCTTCTTGACCCATCTTTGGGGATTCCAACTTCATGACCTCATAGCTCCTCAACCGTGAGGAACTACGTGACGTTCCACCTACCATTGAAAACAACATGATGATGACTATCCATCTATGAGTGTGTTATCAACATTTACACTATCCTTCATGTCCTTATTCCTCAAACAACTTCATTCTTCATGACCACACCTCTAGGGCTTCTTGTATACTTCTTTAAAGCATCTTCCCATGAGGGCCATGATTAGAGCTACACCATAAGGGGACCACTTTGGAGACTTTAACCTCATCAAGAAGTGCCTCAAACATGCATCAATATCACTAAGAAATGCACCTCATATATGCACTAAGAGCATGCCTTACACCATGCACATAATATGTGCCTCAAGCATGTGCCATTGTCTCAACAAGATACCAAAGACATGACCGATGCATGAACCATAATATCCCCAACATCTAACCCTCAAAACATGCATATAGACATACCTTTCAACCTGTAATTGATCTGATACAGAAGATTTCAAGCATGCACAAGCATGATCCTAAATATTTGTCTTCGTCTTGCGGGACTAACCCATGAATTATGTAGGGCCTCGTGGGACAAGGACCATACAACCCATGGGGGTGCCTCATGAGACACTAGTAGCATAACCCACGGGGGTCATCCAAATTAGGTTTTATCAGAAAACCGTCACTATCCTCTGCAATACCAAAACTTTTTCCCTCCTTCCTCTTTCACTGCCTCAAAATTGCTACCTCAGATTGTCCAAATAGATCAAGTGTGCTCACATAGAAGATAAGCGTGCTCACATAGAAGATATTCAATAAAGTTGTGTGTTTAAGAATGAGAGGATTATTGAAGTGTATTTATGCTTTTCCAAGTGAACTCTTTCCTAACTTAAGGGCCAACCTGTACTTTCTTATTATAACAAATTTACCCTTACACTAATTACTTGTAACTTCTTGTTGCAACTGTTTAGGGGATTCTTAACCATTCTTCTAAATTTAAACTTCATGAGGGCATATCTCCATAATCATGAGGAACAACATGGTGTACCACCTACTATTGGAAATGGCATGAAAATGACTATCCATATATGTGTGTGTTACCTATATTTACACTATTCTTATTCCTATCCTTATTCCTATCCTTATTCCTATCCATATGTGTGTGTGTTACCTATATTTACACTATGGCATGAAATGGCATGAAAATGACTATCCTTATTCCTCAAACAACTTCAGTATTCATAAACACACCTATGGGGCATCTTGGATACTTATTCAAATTTACCCATAACATCTGTTGAAATCAATGGAAACCACTTCTATTTACATCAATGACAACCAACTATCCAACAACATCAATGAAAACCAACTATCCAATAATCTCCCCCTTTGGCATTGATGAAAACACTCATACGCCAACACTCATACTCCACCTGTGACCAATGCTCCTCATGTTTCTCTCCCCATTTGACATCACTGGAAAAGGGTATCTCCCCTTGGGGCTACTCCCCCTATATTCATTATTCTCTTCTAATCTTTCTCTTTCTCCCCCTTTGACATCATGGGTAATAGGGTAACTCCCCATGTTTGTATGTCTCCATATGCCTTCATGCTTCTGATATTTCTTTCCTGATATCTTTCTATGATGATTTATTTCCCCCTTGATTTCTCTACAAGATGTCGTGTAGATCAATATGGGAATTCCTACATACTCTTCCTTTCATCTCTTTCAGTTCTTCTTTTACATTGGTGCTTCCTCTTTTAATTCACTGACATATACAAAAAGCATTCAAAATTACTCGACTTCAAGTCTTCATGGATTTTCAAGTTCACATCAATGACCATAGTTTCCTTTGACGATATTGTTCCTACTAACAATATTTTTGTGCCTTTCACTTCTTTCCTTCCCGTGATTAACTGATTCCACCTATCAATATGTTTTCATCCACTGTCATATATATGTATAGACCTGTCAAATATCTCATGAATCCAACTCTATCTATTTTTCATAAACTGTCCATGAATTGTCTACTCAACTCCACATGATGTTGACCCATCTATCACTTTACCATTCTTAAGAATTCTTTGAATCTTTTGCAACTTATCACTACATATTCCTACTTTTAAAGCTATCTTTTTAATCTATAAATTAGAGTCTACATGTATGCAACGATATGTATTGAATATGTCCCTTCCTGAATATATGTGTGGAATCCTCTATACAATTGTGAACCTACTCTTGCGTAACTGCCAGTTGATACCTACATGGGTATGTGTTCTAAAAGTTTCTCTTGAAATTATCAAACCATAACAAGAATTTATGTACTTTTTCCATCAAACCATTTTCAAACTGCATTTCCAAAATATGCAAACACTTCAGACTACATGAAAGATAGTTCTTTGATCTATATAACTGCTTCTTAGACTCCCTCTCTTCAATATTCATATTTACTAGGAGTCTCCAAGCTGGATGACTTAAAAAAATATCTGATTTGATGTGGAGTAATATTCCTCTTCATCTATGGATTCATCATCATCCCCTTCCTGGATTCTCACATTCTTTTCATCTTCTTCTTGAACTATGACATCTTCCTCTTCATCCTATTTCTCGTTTCTAACATCTTCCTCTTTTCCTGTGGATTGATCATGATCTTTTTTTGCTACAAATCATGTGAGTCTGATCTCTCGGACCTAGTCTTCATTCACCTCCTCTTCTTATTTTTCATTTCTTCTCTAAACCTTCCTGTATCTAACATTAGTGATTTCCTTCATTGGAGTCTCTATCACGCTTCTATAATTTTGAGCTATGTGACCTTAACTATGGAATTTGTAAAATTCAATATTGGAGAGATCCAAATAACCATATCTTTCTTGATCATTTCTTCTATATGGTCTGCAATCTACAACGTTATTTCCAAAGTTAGTACATGTACAATAATGACCCAAAAATAAACTTTGATACCTCAAAGTGAATGAGCTTCTTTGTGGTGTATTCCTTATGAATTCCTTCCTTGGTTGATCACAATATTCTCTTTGGTTGTTTCTTTCACAATGATTGAAGCTTCCCTATTTTATGAATGTACAAGGTCTTTTCTATTCATTCCTCTCTGACTTGTGTTAGCCATGATTCCTTCCTTTGAGAACTTTTGAATAACTCTTTTGTTATGTTTCTTTCGTCATGGATATTGTACCTTCCTCAAAATGAAAATTCTTTTATCCGAGTCCAAATTTGTCACTATATGGCCTTTGATTGTTGATAATGTTTTCTAATACTTGAGAAATTTTAAAGTTATTATTGAGCTTGGTGACTTCAACTCTCAATGTCATGACTTCCTTGTCAATATTCTCACACTCTTTTTATTTCTTTATCATCTAGATATGCATTACTTATTTTGTTCTCTTTCCTTCTTCAAGTTGTATTTTCAAGGAGATGATTTCTTCTTTGAATGATTTGTTTTTATTCCTTTATTTCTTCATCTCAATGGAAGTATTCATTAATTATGCCTCAAGACCCACTTCACCTTCTTTTTCGTTTCTTTCAGGAGTTATTTTCTTAATTTACACAGCCATAAGAGTACTCTTTATTAGTCATTATCTCTTTCATTATCTTCATCGGATGATGAACTGTCTTCTCTTGAGTAGATATTTTTCTTGAAGGATTTCCTTTTATCTCCTTTCTTGTTTCCCTTGTTATATTTATTTTCTTTCTTGGGATATTCTTATTCATCACTCTTTGACTTCTAAGCATACAGACATTTATTTTCAAAATGACCAATTTTACCACAATTAAAACATTTTAAGGGAAGTCTACCTTTTTACTTGTCGGTTCCTTTCTTCCACTTTCTTAAAAAGTTAGCTATTTATTCATTTTCATTTGAATTGTCATTGCAGTTGAAATTTGGCTTTGACTCGGGATTTTTATTCTTCTTTGTCTTCTTGGATTCTTTGAAAGATGATTCTTTCTTGGATAGGTTCTCCTATTTTTTTCTCATTTCATAAACTATAAATATTCCATGTAGTTCGTTCATGCTCAACATATCAAGATCTGTTCTTTCTTCTAGAGATGATATATTAGGATCAAATCTCATTGGAAGAGATCTTAGTACCTTTTGAACAATTATACATTCATCAACTTCTTATCCCAATCTTTTAATCGCATTTGTTATTTCATCAACTCGTAAAAATTAAGCTGCAATGTCTTCATCTTCCTTCATTTTCAACTGTTCAAGTTGGCTTGTGTAAGTCAGAAGCTCGGTTGGCTTGACTTTGGAATCTCATTCATAAACATTTTGAAGTTTGTCCCAAATATCCTTTATATAATCATAATTCATAACCTTGAAATATATTGAATCAACTAGGCCATTCGGGATAACATTTCTTTACCTTGAATTTTTTTGACTGAGTTTCTTTCCATCGTTATATGTTGGAGGAGTGGCAGGTTCTTTGTATCCATTTACTACTCATTGCCAAACATCAAATCCCTGTTCTTGTACATATTTTTTCATCCTTCTACTCCAGAAGGAATAGTTTTGACCATTAAACTATGGTATTCCATTCTTATACAAATTTATACTCTCCATGATCTACCTTCTAGTGGTTAGACTATTTCTTGAACAAAAAGCTCTAATAGCAATTGTTGGAATATTGATAATGGAGGTGAATCCATATTATGAAATATTTTAGCACTTTTAATCAGAACATGTAATTATAAAATTTATCAGAAGTATATCATCAATATATCATGAGCAATATCAATCATCAAAGCATAACAAATAACCACACATACAAAGCACACTAGAATTTACATGGAAACCCAAATGGAAGAAAACCAAGAAATGATTTCTTATATATAAAATATTACATTCATAGGAAGTACCAACTTCCAAATTATCCAATACCAATTGGAAGGAGGATGCAACCCCCTAATTTAAAGGACCAACCTGAAGGAATCTAAAACTCCCTAAATTCTCCATCTATAACTAGAGGGAGGCTACAATCCACTAGTTTACAATCTCCAACCCGAAGGAAGCTCCAACTCCCTGTGTTTTATTGCTCTAATCATAAGAAAACTATGACCCCCTAATTTATAGGCTCCAACCTGAAGGAAGACATGAATCTATGAATTCTCTAGCACCAACCAAAAGGAGTATACAACCCCCTTTCCTTTCCCCATCCTGTCGCCCTGAAATATAAGTGTAGACTCAACCTGTCACTACCACTGATACTATCACTACCACTATCTCATCAACCTATAATAAACCTGTCACTATCACTATCACATCAACCTGTAACTATCATTGTCACATCAAACTGAAATTGATGATCAACCAATCATCCAACTTGTCACTGTCCCTGTCACTATCACTATCGTTGTTGTTGTCACTGATATACCATCATCAATGGTCCAGATTTAGGAGTGGAATGAACTGTTTAACAGACTGAATACAATAAAAACAAATATAGGAAGAATAACACAGATATCTAGTGAACAATATCTTCTATTAAATAATGAAATAGGCTAAAAATGTAAAACTGCATAACTGAAACTTGCTTGAATGGTGGTAGTTATCTCTGAGAAGAGATGTGGCTACTACATGCATATCTTTAAGAAGAATGGATTAAAATGAGGCTCCATAGGCCATTTTTATATTACTCATGAATTCCAAAACCCTAGACATCCAAAAACCTAACCCTAGAAGGTGAAACGCCAAAATTCATGTGCGCCCTATGGGCAAGTTGGTGTAGTTTGGCACCTCAACTTCCTAGGGTCATAAATTTTTCATGCGACCTTTGTTTTAGACACGTGATAGCCCGTTGGAAAGGTATTTAAGAGAAATGCACTTTCCACCATCAAAATCTAACTTGGTCTATAATTTAACTATGGAGACCCAAAAAAACTATGTTTAGGGCCCCAAAATAGCCCTAAAAGTACACCAAGTTGTGCTGACATGAAAACATACAAAATAAGCCAGTTAGAATAGGCAAGAGGCCACCCATATCCACTTGGAGGATGTGTGAGGCTTCATACAACCCCAAAATTGTAGAACTCACAATTATAAATGAATACAGAAAGATGTGCTGAAAAAAAATGGACATGAGGAGCTAGTTGGAATGGGTGGGTGGCCACCAATATCCACCTGGATCAATCATACCCCCTTAGGAAGAAATGGTATCCATTGCATTGAGTTCCCCCATCAGGTGAGAAAACTTGTGTTGGATTTGGCCCCAGGTGAGCCACTTTCCTTGGTGTAGGATTTTCCCTACCTTGACAACTCGATAAAGTTGGATCCGTTGTTGGTGAGTTCCTTTGACCTATGTGTCCATGATATGATCAATGGATTATTGTTCCATGTAGTCATGGTTGAGCTTTGTTGGTGTTAGTTGTTAGACAATCTCAGAGGTGTCCAATAAAGGTGGAAAATATGGCCTAAGGACGTCCACATTCAATACTATATGCAGACTAAGGAAGGGTGGAGTGTTGAGCTCAAAATCATTGCTACCCACAGTCTTGGTGTTGGCCCTTAACCAAGTTTTGAAGAATACTTGGTCATAATTGACCACTTTTGGAACTGCGACAACTTACCAAGGAAGGAGCGCAACGCGAAGAAGAAATTAAGGAAGCAAGACCTATTTTTGGGTCCATTTTAGGCTTTTGGGTTGATGTAAGGGGAAAGGGATGTCGGCTCATGGTTTTACCCACTTTTAGGCCCATTTTGTAACCTATAAATAGGCAATGTAAATAGGGGAGAAGTATTAAGATGGTAGTAGTAGTAATGTAGTACATCTATGTGATGTATAACTGGAAGCTTAGTGCTAGTAACTGGATTTGTGTGATCAGATGTATCTTAGAGTGCTCTATGCATGAGATTGGAAAGCTAAGTGCAATTTGGTGTAGTCTTGTGCTGAAGAGAAAGGAAGAAGGATCTAGCGAGCTGCACAGATCTTCTATTCTATGCGAAGTAAGGGTCATTGAAGCTCTGTGTTGTAACTTCTCGACCAAGATAATATAAAGAAGACTTTGTGGATGTAGCCCCAGGGTGGGGGTGAACCACGATAACTGTGTGTATAGTGCTTTTTGCTTCGCTCTAATGTGTTTATCTCTTTCTTGGCTAAGTGATTGATGTGATCAATTAGATCTAGTTATGCTCTGTGTTGATGATATATGAATGAACATTAGATATGATATACAATATGCTTAGTGCCTGATTTGTTGAATCTAACCTATATTTTTGTGGCTAAGTATTGAATCATCCTTAGTATAACTATTCACTGCAATGCTCTGTGCTTTCGACGAAGTGTATTAATGAATATATGTTAAGGAATAACTGATGCTAAGTGTGTTGTAAGAAAGATAATCATATATTTGTGTCCCAGCTAAGGTTTCATACATCTGAGTCCTACAACCACCCATGCCTCTACCTCGAGTGAGACTTCATATGCTTCGCAGGTGTTGTCGAAAGGGCCGGTAGTTAGGGTTTTTTTGGTGCTCTCTTGAGCATTGAACCCTGGGTCTACCCCTATGCCAACAAATGGTTTTGTTGTCGAGACCTAAAACTGTGATTGATGGGAACTGAAGAAGAAGAAGCCTTGTTAAAAATAATCTCTGTGAGTAGAACTATTTCCCTAGTGCACAGTGTTCTGTTTGACATATGAAGCTTTGTGCCAAGAAAGAGAGGCTAGATCTCAAGAAAAGAAGTCAGATCTGAAGAAAAGAAGCCAAATCTGTGAAGAAAGAGGTCAGATCTACAAGAAAAATGTAATATCCGTAAGCTTTGGCTTTGATAAAGGTAAGAATAGTTAAAATTCGTAGATCTAGAAGCTTTGTGCTCTATAGAAGTAAGATAAGTGAAATTTTTTGTTTCTA
>CBVK0102515257.1:0-12949 GCA_900067695.1 Picea abies
CCTTCAAAGTGCAGGTTCTGTCAAACCTGCGGGCTCTTTCTTGGCCTCTTCGAAGATTTTAAATAACAGACACTAGCTCCCCTCACTAGCTCCTTTCCTTCATATGACCTTGGGCTATGAACTCACGTAAATGCGTGATTGTGGAGCGACCAAAAGTGGTTTGAGACCACACCGCTTTTCTGCCCATAATTCACTATAAACCACCACGTGTCCCTTTAGCAATATTGTGGTTTTGATTGCGGCCCGCTCTGGGATTTTTAAAATATGAGAACTTTCTGTGCCCACAATCAAGAGCTACCATTGATCTTCTGACCTCGACGGTGTCTCGTGATCAAGGGCTAAGATCAACCNNNGACCTCGACGGTGTCTCGTGATCAAGGGCTAAGATCAACCTCCTTCCCTTATTTCTCTCCAAAGCATGCTCTCCCAGATCTCCACGAACTATTGACGTGTGTCCCTTTCAAATCAACGATCGTGATTTATTTCTCCCTTTGGGCTTCGTGAGTTTCAACTCTCAACCCTTGCTTCCTCCGAAATGGTTATCTTCTGAAGTGGAAGATCTGCTAACACCTGTCCCTAGAAAACAGATGACTGAGATGAAATCTGACTCTCCGGTCTTCGGGAGTTCTTGTTCAACACATCCCTTTCTTCCATAGTGACTTTCTTCGAAATGGAAGATCTCCTACCATGTGTCCTTCTCAGATCAATGACTCTAGCTCACTTTGATACTTTGGCTTTCAGAAGTCTCAACTTCTCCACACTCTGTTTCTCCCATAGCGTTTTACCCAGAGTCCACGATCTAACGACGTGTGTCCTCCCGCATATCGACGGCTCCCAACTACTTTGGCTATTTGGACTTTGGGAGTTTTAACACTCCACCTTCGCTTCCTCCTAGAGCTCACGATCCGTCGATGCATTTCCTTATGGATCTGATGGTCCATATTTACTTCAGCTCTTCGAGGTTTGGTATTTTCAAACTCCTACGGATGCATTCCGCCCGGAGTGATTTCACCCGAAGACAACAGATTTTTGCCACGCACCCCTATGGATCTGACGGTCCAGATTCAATTAGACTCTTTGGGGTTCAAGAGTTTCAACTCCTGCACACTCATTTCTCCAGGAGTGCTTTCACCCAAAGACTCAGATTTGTTGACACATACCCTCCTGACAACCAACGGCCAGGATTTGCTTTAGGTCTTCGGTGATTCCTCTCTATCCTTGACCACAAAATTTTGAAGTTCTCTCGCTTCGAGTGATTCCTCTCTATCCTTGACCACAAAATTTTGAAGTTCTCTCGCTTCGAAGTTGTGGATCTTGCACCACCTGTCCCTCTTGATGATGAGCAGTCCCTAATCACTTCGGGACTTTGGAAAGTCTTCTCATCTATGCACACTAAGGGTTTAAGCCCGTGCACTTTACCTGGATCCCACGGATTTCGATCCTTCGTGCTCAGATCCAATGGTTGGGATCTGTTCTCCTCCTTGCATGTTCCTCCTTTATCCTAGACCCTGATCTCATGGTCTAGAACTCTTCCTGCAACCGATCTAATGGTTGTTGTCATGCCTCCTCCTGAGCTTCTTTGTTTTCTTGGACTTAGGAAATTTTGTAAGTTTTCAACGGTTGTGGCCTTTGAACCTTCTCCTGCGAACCCGACTATCTTGGGTCTCATCTTCTCTTTTCCTCCTGATCTTTGACAATGAAATTTGACCTCGGCTCTGATGCACACTTGCGCTCTATGTACAAAATTGCACTACTCCTCCTCATCTTGTGAACTTGAATTAAATCCACTTCTGCACACACTCCATGCATTTTCTCTCTCGAGTTTTTTCTTACTCAAGTTCTAAGGTTTCAGTCTCTTTACTCCTCAAAGGGATTCATGTGCCTTCTCGAAAACTTCTCAATGCACACTTGTATAACTTTACAGAGTGTTAGACAACTCTGTGAGTACCTTCTTCTGATACTCTTCTCTTTGAACTCGATAAAGAGTTCTTCTGTGTATGCTTGCACCTGATCAATTCCCTCTTGGTAGAGCTCTACAGAGTTCTGATGCGCACTCCTTGTGTTGGCTACATAACCTCCAATGTTCTATTGTGCACTCCCGCACTCCTTGTGTTGGCTACATAACCTCCAATGTTCTATTGTGCACTCCTCACACAACCTAAAGAATTCAAAATAATATAACAACCTCAATGAAGACAGATAAGTCTATCTTCCTACTGCAAATGAAAACTTATCGCATACATCTACATCATACATAAACACACACAAATAACATTCATCTTATACACATAAATGCACAAAAAGTTCATATGCAATAAAACTGCTTTCTTCCTATTAAGATGAATATCTGTTTACAAATATGTATAGAGACTGGAATATCACAGAGTCTCATTTCTTCCTCCTACAACTATCTCCTACTAATATGTGGCTACCCTCGTATCCAGTAACCTAATCTCCAACAGCCTCATTTGGGCATACAATGCATCTACATATACAAGAAGGTTCCTTTCGACTACCTATCTTCTCGAAAGAAGATAACTACCCCTTAAGAACCGTTACATTAAAGTCTAGGAGTGAAACTCCCAGATCACTCGCAATCATTTTCTCCTAAGCATTTTGATCTTCTTCAATTTTCAATCAATTCAAAAAATATTTACAGGAAACACCAACGTTTAAGATTCCAAAATGATTCAACGACGCGCTAGGGTGCTGAGTTGTCTCACCACGTGTGCTTGCTGACGATGCTCCTGCATCACATCATGGTATATTGATTAAGACCGAGTGATTTAAGGCCTTTCCAGAAAGATAAGGACATGACACTTGTTTATGCCCCATCATCCAAGATCGTGCGATGAATATGTTGATTATGGAAAATGACATCAATTTGGAAAGAAAGTTGGTGAGAGAGTCGTGATTTAAAATTATACATATTGAACATGATATTATTGGATGAATCGGGATCTGTAGCTCCGATGGATACCAAGAAAGTTCTACGTTGGCTAGGGAAGTGTTGTAGAACTTCGAGAGTTGAAATGGCGCAAGGTGCTTGGGCCAAATATTCAACAATGTTTTAGTTTTTTGGTCCAAATATTCAACAATGTTTTAGTTTTTTGGTCCAAATATTCAACAATGTTTTAGTTTTGAGAAACACGAGAGTTAGGATTAAAGGTTGATTTTCTTATTTTTCTCTTGGGTGGGCGTAATATAGAGTCAAAAATTGGTTTCTCAATCTGGAGAGGACCATATGGAGGAGTAACAGAAGTGGATGGTGGATCTGGTACGGTCCCATTAGTTACATTTTCCTTTCTGGGTTTACCTAGTGGTGTGTCATATGTCGTAGTGCGAGTGGTCAAATTTTCCCCATTATACATATAAATGTGTTCACTTGATGAAGCATCCTCGTTAGGAGGATGAACTGGGTTGCCTCCTGGTGGAGGTGCAGGATTTTGTGAAACCAGTGAGTGCTGCTATGGAAAAGGATGTGTCAATACAGTGGGTTGAGAATTTCCTTTAAAAAGTTTATCAACTTCTTCTCGATGGGGATAGTCTCATGTGTAGTGATATTCAACACAAATGAGACATGGAAATTTTGGTTTACGTTGTGGTTGATTTTCAGTAGTAGGTGGTTGTGCTTGTGTTTTTGTATTTTCAGTTTGATTATTATTTTTCTAGGTGGTTGTGCTTGTGTTTTTGTATTTTCAGTTTGATTATTATTTTTCTTGGGCTTAATCTTACTTTTATTTCCCCCCCATGATTGTTGTGGAGAAGCAGATTGGATTGTTTTCACTTCGGATATTTGAGTTGGGGTGGAGTTTGATGAGAGTTGAGTCTTCACAGTAGCTGGGGAAGTTATTGAATTATTGGTTGTGCCAGTCGACTGTGAACCAAACTAGGTTTTGACAAAACCGGTAACTCCATCTGAATGAGAGGTGGAGGATGGTTTTGATGGATCGAGTGATGTACAGGGAGCATTTGGGATCAATTCATACAAAGTACCAGATTGGGAATAAACCAAATCCAAATACTAGGTAGGAGCAATGACTTCCTCTTCTATGACTATACCACCCATGGCTACATCTTAAGAAATAGGAGGTAATAAAGATTAGGTGAACCATTCAACCAACAATTGGTCTAGAATGGTTGCTTTGATCAACTGTCATCGTCGTCTCCATTTGTGAATATGATCAGAAATATGTACGAATTTATTTTGATGAAGGGAGGTCAAAAGTTTTGTGTCGATTTCGTATCAGATGGGCGATTGGAACTGGGTGAGGAAAGCTGTGGCACGTGTATTAAAATATTGAAAAGTTCCACGTTGTAGCTCAATGTACCATTTAGTCGTTGATCCCGTAAGTGTACGCTGGAAAAGACGTAAACAGATAGAATCATCCATCAGTGAGTTTGATGAACACCACAGATAAAAATTCATGACGTGATTATTAGGGTCTTCTCTAGGTTTTCCGTCAAATTTTGGAATATCATAAGGTAATTTGGCTGTAATGACTGGCCAAAAAGGAGAGTGTAATATGGGATCGTTTGTTAATCTTGACAGATCCGGTAGATCTAAAGTGGCTAAGAATGGTAATTTTCGATTGGATTGAGGATGATAATGGTGTGGCATAGGAACACCAGTAGGACCATAAACTAGTTGTGGTGGATAGTTGTATCCAAAAGGTCCTCCCACATGTTGTTGTTGTGGATTTTGACCAGCAAAAGTATGATTCATTTTTTGAGGGATTTGCATAAAAGGAGAAGGAAAACCCATTTGGCCCTGGGGGGGATAACCAATGTAACCTAGGGGAGGATAATTATCTTGACTTTGAGGAGGTAACTAGGTTTCCCCTGAGAAGGGTAACTAGGTTGACCCTGAGGAGTGTAAGGAATTTTCCCTTAGGGACGAAAATATGGTTGACCTTGAGGACCCCAAGTGGGATTTGGGACCCCTGGGAAGGGTTGTCCAAAATATAATCCAAAAGGATTGGGATTTAAGGTTCCTCCCTCCAGGTTGGCGTTTGATGATCCTCCCTGATGTGGTTGATGAAAAATTCCTCCATGGGGTGGTCCCTAGGATTGTTTCATGTTTCCGGTAAATGAATGTCAAAATTATCCCCCTATCATCAGTTGGGTAGCAACTGGGATTTGACCGGTAAAAAGGGGTTTCCCCCCATTCAAAAAATTTCCACTGAAGGGAGGTTTCCCCCAGTAGGGATTTGTTCAATGAATGAGGGTTTCCCTCTAGTAGGGATTTGTCCACTGAAAGAGGGTTTTCCCCCAGTAGGGATTTCTCTCGCAATTAGGTTTTTTTATATGACAAGGTTTTGCATCCTTTGATGTGAAGGTGTCCCAACAGGGTTTTTTGGAGTATATGAAGTTGTTTCTTGAAGAGGTATGGTAGGTGTAACCATCATGGTACTTTTCAAATGACTAGGTAACATGACTCTTGTTTCACTCTTAACTTGTCCAGAAGTGGTAGCGGTATTGATCATTTGTCTGACGAGATGGTTAATAGGTTGACCTGATGGTCTCACATATGCACCGATGGTGGAAAATATATATGGAGGGTCAAAGAGTGGTCGGCCAAAATCAATTTTTTCATAAATATCCCAACCCGATGGATTTGAATGTGGATCTACCATTTTAGTAGAGTGGACAGGGGTAGTGTATTCTTCATTGAAATTTAGTTGTCATGGTTCCGTGTCTAGTTGATCGTATGGCCTTGATGGTAGTCTAGGGTGATATTATACTATGATTTTACCCGAGGATTCCACTTGGATAAGGATTGGGTCGTGAGGGTTTGTGGGACCTTCCTGAACTGGAAATAAATCTCTCCCAGGATTTTAGATCAAAGGAGTGGCAACACTCCCATTGTCCGAATAGTTTCTGACCTCTTCACGGTAAGTGTCTTTAGGTGAGTTAGAAGGTATGGGTTTGTATCCTTCTAGAGGAAAACCTTTCATCCTACGTGATCTACGAAGACCTTTATCAGACACAATACTAATTTTAAGGACAACTAAATTAAACAAACAACATCCACTAAAAAATCTAGAAAACCTACAAGCAAAACAATAAATTCTCTCAATGAGTGTACTAGTTGGTGCTTAAATCCAACATCACGTGATCAAAGTGAGAAGGGGATAGGATTTGAGTAGGTGGACTAGTTACGTTAGTGACCTACTTAACAGACTCATGCCTTGGTGCAAGTTCCCTCATAGTTTTACCCATGGGTTACCCTCCAAGAATCTCGAGTGAGTTTGACCAACATATGTTCTCGGTACAACAAAGACTTCCCTTCACCATCACCTCGTGTAAGGACCCTAAATATTATGGCCACTCAGGATACCAAATCGTAGTCAGCCTCTGGGCGGGTATAGTTGACAATCGAGTCTAAACATATGGGCAGGATATCAAGTCCAAAATTCCTCAAGAGAACTAAAGACAAATGGACCAATAAATTCCAGAGGAACTTGAACAGATTTGGAATTCATGAAGCTCCAAGAATAAATGAAAAACAGTTGATTCTCAAGAAGAACCCCCAATATACAATCGTATAACTATGATTGGTTAAGCCTCAAAGGGATAATCTATGTTTCTCTCTTGCACACGACCTCATGTTTAACCCCTATGTGAGAGGGGGGATCCCAGCTATGCTTATATGAAGGTTGGATTTTCTCTCCCTATCATAAGATTCTTAGTTTGTATTGAACACTTTGGATAGTTATTCTCATAGCCTATTCCAAAGTTCTAGTCCTAGTCTATTGTTGGTGTAAAGATAAAAACAAAAGTTTCTAGTTCAATTTTAATTAACGTTTATTTTTTGTGATTGTTTGTTACACAAGGGTGAATGATAGTGAAACTGACGATGTTTGAGACTCGACTCCACAAGAAGGTAAAAATAATGATATGTAATTTTTGTTTTCAATGAAATTCTAGCTACAGGAAGGAGAAGAGTTTCTTTTCTTTGATCACTAACAAACACTCAAGAATGAAAATTTTTATGCTATTTTGTTCTCAAACAAGAAGTCAAACAATTTCCAAATTATAAAGAAAACTTTTTAATATCCAAAACCAATGCATATAAACACTTACTTGTTTGATTGCAGATGCAAACTAAGATCTTCATTTAATGCTTCATTCTTTCACTAAGAATGAAAAATTTTCACTATTGTGATCGGAAAAAGTAAGAAGCAAAAATCACTCAAACAAAGACACTCTTAGTAGTAAACAAGAGACTGAAATAAAAACAACTACCAAACTATTCACTCAAAGAAAAACACTAAGAAACCAAAAGTCATACTTTATAGTCTTCAAGAATTGAGTAATGGATCAAAGATAAATAAAACAATAGATCTATGATCAATTATCTTCCCTATGAAATCCTCCAATCAATCAGATAATCAAGAAGAGTGGCAAAAGAAACCAAGGTCGATTTTGCAATCAAGAAAGATAGCACAAACTCAATAAAGACTAAAAATAATGAAAGACAACAAGTTTTAGTCAAACAGAGGACAAATCAGACAGAATAAGTTCCAAGTTAGAGATGGAGATCCAAAGAATATACCCAACAAGCAAGAAACCCTGAAATTTTCCAAAGAAAGGAAAATTGAGGCTCTGGTAACCAAGACACCAGAGCGCTGCAACGCTCCCTAGTAGACTCTGGGGGAGCATTGATCAAGGAACAACACTCTGACTTGAACTGCAGAGGAGTGCTAGTTCTGAGGAAAGTTTGAGAAAAAGATAAAAAGGCTCAGTAACTTAGGAAAATTCAGTAAGAGGCTTTGTGAGACAACTAGCAAAGTAAAAAATAGATCAAATCAACAGATAGGATCTAAGGATAGGAAAAAGTCACGAATGAACCAAGGGAAGAACAAGCTGAAAGTTACTCCCGAGTGGAGTCACCAATTTATGTTACAGAAATATTCCCCTACGGACATGTGAACTTTCCCTTGGATTACTGACCCCTATACCAAGACAGAAACAATCATTTGTACACTACCATTCCTATAAACTCATTTTGCTTATCAAAAAAGAGAGGAGAAGGTGAAGTAGGATGTAATCTGTTTATGACGTTTGTCCTAGTTGCTCCTGTCTGCAAGCTTGATCCAAATTTTAACACAAATTATTTCCTGCAATGAACAACAAGAAACAAGCGACTTCCTTCTACTCTAATGGATTAGAAAACTTGCAAATTCATCTATGCAAATCAAATTAAACATAGACAAGCACATGAAACCTATGATCGATGATATTCCCTGTGAAATCCTCCAATCAATCAGATAATCGAGAAGAGTGGAAAAAAGAAACCAATTTTGAGAGAGAAAGGTCAATTTTGAAATCAAGAAAGACAACACAAACTCAATAAGGACTAAAAATAATGAAAGGAAACGAGTTTTAGTCAAAAAGAGGACAAGATCAGACAATATAAGTTCTAAGTTAGAGAAGGAGATCCAAAGACTATACCCAACAAGAAAGAAACCCTAAAATTTCCCAAAGAAAGAAAAATTGACGCTCTGGTAACCAAAACACCATAGCGCTGCAACGCTCACTAGTAGACTTTGGGGGAGTGCTAATCAAGGAACAACACTCTAACTTGAACTGCAGGGGAGTGCTAGTTCTGAGGAAAGTTTGAGAAAAATCTCAAATAGCTCAATAAGTTAGGAAAATTCAATAAGAGGCTCTATGAGACAACTAGCAAAGAAAAAATAGATGTAAAACTAGATTAAATCAATAGATAGGATCTAAGGATAGGAAAATGTCATGGAAAAACCAAGGGAAGAAAAAGTTGAAAGTTTATCCCTAGTGGAGTCACCAATTTTTGTTACAAAAATATTCCCCTGCAGACATGTGAACTTTCCCTTGGATTATTGACCCTATACCAAGACAGAAACAATAATTTGGAAACTACCATTCCTATAAACTCATTTTTATTATCGAAAAAGAGAGGATAAGGTGAAGTAGGATGTACTCTGCTTACGCCATTTTTCCTAGATACTTATGTCTGCAATATTGAACCAAATTTTGGCACAAATCAACTCCTACAATGAACAACAAGAAACAAATGACTTCCTTCTACTCTAATGGATTATACAAAGCAAATTCATCTATGCAAATCAAATTAAACATAGACAAACACATGAAGCCACATTCTTGAAGGAAATAGGCCAAATATATTAGATGAGAAATTAAAAAGGAAAATTACAATTTTCAGATAATGTTGCAACATCCTCTCCAAGTCCTCCTCATCCAACCCTTGCTCGAAATATCCACAATAAAAATAACAATACTTTGCTGATTTTCTCCTCCTTTTTCACCATGGGAATGCCTCCATTTATAGGCTTTGAGAGGCTCAACTACCTTATGTATATTTGGAATTAGTTGAGGACATGGATCTAATAGTTGTGATATCTTCCTTAGATGCAACCCTGGAGTTAGATTCGAGGCAAAATAACCGAATCCATCCATAGTTGTCTTTAGAAGAAAATGAGTTTTCTTCCAATATTTCCTCGACCAACTCAGTGCTCCCTTAAAATGGGAAACAAAGCGCTACAATGCTCCCTTTGAAATGGGAAAGGAGTGCTAGCTCTCCCTATGTATGAGTAGGGCAAAACTGATCTTCCAAAAAGTTACCAAGATGAATAATTCTGTATAAAACACATGTGTTTGGACTGTTAGATGATGGGGCTTCTTCTTCTAACATGTTTTAGGGGGTGTAGCAAGTGTTTTCATGGTGTCGTTCATGATGTGACACTTAAGGAAAGCGAATGTGACACTTACAACACTTGCAAAAAAAGTGCAACACTTACGACAATGAAAATGAGACACCGTCGAAGTGAGGAATTTTGATGTGTAACACCCCGAAAGATGAAAAGCCAAGAGTTTTGTGGACCCCGTTTTGGGTAGTTTAGTGTATCAACTTCTCGAGGGCATAACTTTGGAATACGATCTCCATTTGGGGTGAACGATAGCTCGTTGGAAAGGTATCGTCGAGGAGATTCATTTTGATGCATCAATCAAAGCCTTTATCCATCATTGAAGTGATATATAAAAAAAAAACCTCATTTAGGTCCTCAAAATGGCCTCGAAAGTTTAGGACCGAAAAAATGCTAAAATTAGTAAATTGCCAGAAGAATTTTTTGAGCTAGTTGGAATAGGAGGGTGGCCACCGATATCCACCTCGATCAATTCTACATTCATGATAACTTCCACCGACGATGAGCCCAAGTCAGTCGGGGAGGTAGTCAACTCGGCAGAGGGAAAAATATGAAAGGATGCCATGGTCGAAGAGATGCAATCCTTGCACAAGAGTGAGACATGGGACTTAGTCAAATTACCTAGTGGAAGAATCATGTTGGTAGAAAATGGGTATTCAAAAAGAATATGAATGCAATAGTTCAAGTCAAGAAATTCAAAGTTCGACTAGTAGAGAAAGGATATTCCCAAATTGAAGGAGTTGATTTCGAGGAGATTTTTTCCCCCGTTGCAACATTAACTTCCATTAGAGCACTAATGTCTCTGTATTCAACATTTTAGCTAGAAATATAATATATTGGATGAGAAAATAGTATTTCTATTAAAAGGTAATCAACAGAAGTGAATGAATTACAAACTTTCGTGTCGGCACGGATCGAAACCGAGAAACAACTCCCTTCCAGCTAGGCCTCTACCACTTCAATCCGCTATCAAAGGAAATATCATATAAGAGATACAATGAGCTCCTCAATCATGTAGGGAAGAGCTTGGGGGATGAAAAATGTGTTCAGACTTAAAAGGATAAAGGGATGCAGACTCAATATGAAGTGAATAATTTCTCTAGAGTAACTTTGCTCTCAAAGTTGAATTCTTGTCCTCTTTTCCATAGCTCGGATTTGGCCCATTTATAGCCTTCAAGTGGAACCAAAGGGACAATTAATAACATTCCTAGTATATGTAAGGTCAAGGATCATGGATCTCGTGATGTGACATGGAAACCCGACACCATTTTTTAATTTTGGGCACAAAACCTGATGTACAAACCCGACACCATTTTTTAATTTTGGGCACAAAACCTGATGTACACGGGTTGTAGTGGTGCAACCTGCATATACACATGTTGTATAATAGTTACGGTGCGTATATGTGGAAAAATATTGTTTTTAACTCTAGGATTTGAAAAAAGGGACTTCAAGTCTACATAGGGAAATGGAAAAAGGCCTTCTGAGAAAATTTTCATAGGATGAGGAAAATATTTCTATAACATCATTTCATGTACCATACCATGTACGAATATCACCAAGAAGTGCCTCTAATAATGTACCATATCATCATCAACTCATGAACCAAAGCCAATACCATAACATGTATCTCAACCATATACCATATCACTCATGATATGTCTCAATCATGCCATACACAATATACCATAAGATATCATCAATGAAGTGCCTCAATCATGTGATAACATCACCATGACATATGCCAAACCATATACCAATATAGCCAAGATATGTCTCTAACAATGTAATATGATATCATCAACAAGTTCCTCAACATTTAACAACATCACCAAGACATACCTCAAGCATGTACCACAAAATCCACCCTCAAACATGTGCCATATCACTCATGATATTCTTTAAGCATATACCATACAACAAACCATATGCCAAGTATCCAAGATGTGCCAATGTCTCAACAATATTCATAAAGTATGCACTATAACAACCAAGATCATATACAAAGTATATGCCTCACACATGTGTCAAACATAACAAATATGTGCCTCTAACAATGAACCATAACAACCATATACAATGTACCAAGTACGTGTCTCAAGAATGTATCAATATCACCAAGACATGAACCTCAACCATATACCAAAAGGGCCTCCAAGACATGCCTTAAGCATGTGCCATAACTACCATGATACAAGCCTTAAAACTTACACATAAAATACATACCTTTACTCATAAAGAAGACCCAATGCATATCATCTCAAACCAACAGAACAACCTATTTCATATCACCTTCAGCGAACCAAAGACAGTATCTTCTTCATGTCCTTTTCTCATATCCATGATCTGTACATTTTCAACCCACGGATGCCCGTGCTTTGCTCCACTATGACCTGTAGATGTCTGTTCCCTGCTCCACTGTGACCTGCGGATAACCTCAGAAAACTAGTTTACATACTTTTCTTTCACTACCTTAGACTTTTCTACCTCATATATGCTATGAAAATATAAACCAAAAGATCACTTGAAAGATATATAATCATTGAACTTGTGTGTGTAAGAATGAGAGGCCTCTTGAGGTGTATTTATACTTATCCATGTGACTTATTTTATTAACTTTAGGTTCGACCCATACTTTCTTGTTATAACCATTTTACCCTTTAATTAATGACTTGTAACTTCTTGTTGCAACCCTTTAGGGGATTCTTAACCATTTGTTGGGACTTCCAACTTCATGAACTCATAACTCCTCAACCATGAGTAATCACGTAGTGTACCACCTACCATTGAAAACAACATGAAGAGGAATATCTATATATGAGGGTTTTATATACACTTGAAATATTCTTCAACCTCATTTTCCTCAGTCAACTTCGGGTCTCATGACCACACCTATAGGTTTCTTATAGACTTCTTCAAAGAGTCTTCTCGTGAGGGCCATGCTTAGAGATACACCATAAGGACACCACTTTGGATACTTATCCAAATACACCCATCACATTTTTTGACATCAATGACAACTAACTATCCAACAACATCAATGAAAACCAACTATCCAAAAATATACCCCTTTGGCATTGATGGAAAAACTCATATTCCACTTGTGACTAATGCTCCTAATATTTCTCTCCTCATGTTTCTCTCCTAGTGTTTATCTTGTTAATGTTTATTCCATTATTATAGTTCTTTGCTTTTCAATAGATAATAGCAACATAAGAACAAGATCACTGAGAAATACACAT
>CBVK0102515307.1:0-30978 GCA_900067695.1 Picea abies
ATCCAATGGCCTAGATTTAATCTGACTTTCGTGTATCGGGGATTTGAAAACCAAGACATAACCTTGTTCACCCAACTCGTGATCCTTGATATCCTAAAACAAACCAATGTTCCAAATCTATTGGGATCAATGACCTCTATCACTCTTGAGCTTCAAGATTTGAATGTATCTCCGCCTTATCCTCCTCGCAGCTTTGTTTGATCCAGTGGCTCATGAGAAATCGACACTTCTCCCTGGAAGCTTCCACTATCCGTTCAGACCTCAATAAGTCTGAACCAAACAACTCAGCACTGACTCTTTGAACTTGATTTCACCTGGGTGACTGCAACTTTTATTCTCCCTTTAAATTTTTCGAACAACGGTATCCTTTCTGAGCTTGTTCCTCTTGAAAACTTTTGGATTCTAAATAATCCTGCATGCAAACCTTGCATGTATTCACAATAACCCTCAGTTATCCAACGATTCCTACTTTGTGCACTCCTTGCAACAGAGTTTCTTCAACCACTCCATTGAGTTGAAGAAATCTAACACTCTCCTTAGGCTGCACACACCTTGCACAACTCTATGCCACACTTGCACTTCTGCTGGTATAAGTTAACGCTATCCCTCCTGAGCTCTCTGAGAGAAAACTTAGAATCTTTTCAACGCACTCCTTGAAGACCTTTCATTGCACTTCTTGTAGGAATTCTCAAGAAGAGAACCAATTGAAACTTATATCACTCTCCCCAAAGACTTCATACACTTAACATGAAATCATAAAACACACACATTGAAATATAGACTTCATACACTTAACATGAAATCATAAAACACACACATTGAAATATATCCATAACAAAATATGTAAGCAACCTACAACATACCATTCAAAAGATAAATGCAACAACCATGACACACCATGAAATTTGGATCAAGCATTATTATATTAATCCAGTTCTTTTGTACATGGTTCAATAGCAACAACTATTCTTCATACAACCTTCTACAATCTCTATTCTTCTACTCTCCTATTCTCTTTCTCTACAACTTACAATTGCAATGAGAATAATCCTTTCATACAATACATGTGGGGGAGCTTCTAGAGTTTTCCCTCCTACAACTCTATCTATCTAATCGGAAATTAAAGACAACAACTACTCTACATTCATTACATTAAATGTCTATAGTCGGCAGATGAGAGCTACGCTCAAGATCTGTATTACAATCTCCATATCATAAAAACAAAAATATCCTCCCGGATAATACGTTAATGCTTTATCTTTTCAAATTCAAAAAATTTTCAAAATGTGTGCTGGTGCATTTCCAGTTGTCCTTTGCTTTTTCACTCTCTTTGTTGGCTTGCTTACGATGCTCCTTCATCACCTGTGAGGAGTTGTTCATCAATTGGTCAGAATACGAGAAGAATCACCCATTTAAAGTGATACCTTGAGATAAATCCTAGACAAACTGATAGGAGAATGCCACATGGCGAATTATGTTTTACTTATATGCACTTAGACATTATTTCAGTTCAATTTTATTTTATAAATAAGAGCATCGACCGATTAGTTAAGGGTCGATGGTTTTTGCAAGAAACTCTCATATTCTAGTTTGTTAAGAATTATTTTGGAGCTACCTTTAATGGAGGAGTCCTTTTGGACCATAGACAAGTTATATTTTCATCAAATGCATGTATAATTGGATGTAAAGAAGAATTATTTCCTATATCGTCTCATGAATGGATGCTATAACGAGTAAGAGCTATTAAATCTATTGATAAGTTATCTGATGCAATGTTTTACAGTTATTTCCTTAGTGATGAAAATGAATCCTTGTGTTATTGTGTGATGGATGATTAGAGTTAAGTGAATTATTTTACTTGCCATTATTTATTGCATATGTGTTTTCTTTCTGATGGTTTGTATCTTAGTCAGTAATTGGATACTCACATGGTTAACGTATTAGTACTAGTCATGTGGTATAGAATTTTTGTCTGCATGCTTGAGTAGAAAGTTATCCCAAGCTCAGCCTCTTCTTTGGTAGTTAAAACTATTCATGTTTTGTTACCAAGTTGGTTTATACCGGATACCATCTTATATCAGTCCCACCTAAGAGAAAATACAAAAAGAGAAAGTACAAAACCGAAGGGGAAGCCTTCACAAGAAAATACAAATCCCATCGATTAATTGGTCGGATCACAAAGATCTGGAGAACCATTCCACTGTTAAATTTTGCAGAGTCTAATTGGGCCTCAATGGAGGGTTTGGTTCCATCTATTGAATTAGAGGGATTTCAAACCCATCAATAGGCCAATGATGTCACCCAGGACATTCATGATGTCATCCAGTACTCGTGGAGGTTTTTGGGAGGCATTTATGTGCAAAATGGCATGTGTGGCATGTTCCTGAGGCCCAATAAGGCCAAACGTTTTGTCCTAGGATGCCAACATTGCACTAAAAGGGTCCAACATCACCTTAAAAGGGCATGACATCTTCATCTTTTCTTGATTTAGGGTTTGAATTTGACATTTAATGTAAAAACAATATTATTATGTGTTTTTTGACTTGTCGGCCTTTTGTGACCTAAATTTAAATTAAGGTCATTGGTATGGTATAAGTAAGAGAGCTCAAACACTCTTTTCTTTATCATCTTCCACTCACACTTGTGTGAGGTCTAAAATTTGCGGCCCTCATCAGGATTTTGGCTGAAATTGTGGTGCACTTGTTGAAGGAGGCGTCTTTTTGGCATTTTTTGGCATTTTTTGGTGGAAGGTTTATAACTAGGTTTGGCTTGATGCATGCTTGATAAATGTAAGTGAATTTATGCAATCATTTACTTACTTGAATGGTTATAGTATTTTACTTTCATTTTGTTAATGAAATTGCTGGAATAAACCCTAGGAAATAAGCACATGTTAGTGTCCTTATTTTAATTCCCTACTAGATTATTCCAAGGAGCCATTTTTCTTTTGGAGACATTGTTAGGGCCTTTCCATTGCAATACCTTGTCTCTTTTTCTTCATCCAATCCGATTTTACTTTGTCATTGAGCTAAAGAAAGAGGAAAATGTGCTAAGGACTAGGGTTTCCTACACCTTAGTAAGTCGTTTTCCCCTAGGGTTTGATGGTTGAATCCTTGGCTTACCAACACTTCACCATCAAATTCCTCTTGTCTTTGGCCCTACTATTATCATATTGTCCCTTCAATTCTTGCAGCCATTTTTTACTCCATTTTTCCTATGAATGCACTGGTTTAAGACTTCTTACTTGAGTGTTTTGATCACAACCTCCAAAATATTTGAACAATTACTAATACCTTCTAACCCTAACCTAATAACCTCATTGATCCTACTATCCATTGGAATTATAGTTATACTTTGCAACATTTTATCTACTTTAAGCAATTGAGAGATTGAGTAATGCATGGTATTATTTGCTTCTAATGAAAGTTGTATTGTGATATTGATAATTAAATCGTTCTTGTTCGTTTTGAAGCATTTATTATGAATTATTGTATTGTGATAATTTCTACTATGCATTTTTCTTATTTCGTCAATATATTAGTCAATTTCTTTATTTGAGAAAGTCCTTGATTATACGAAGTACTAACTAGAAAGTGAACTTGAAAATACAGTTTCTTGTTTCTTTGTTTCGGACAGGTACATTTATGGTTATTATTGTCTTTATTGGTTGTTTAGATGGACTTTTTGATCGATGGTGACTTGTGAGAGGGAAACTTGTACTTAGCCTTAAACCTTTGCCTTCTCAAAACCCCATGTCACCGGGGATGCCTCCCCTGGGCCTACCACCCTAGATAGAGAGGGACACCCTATTGAGGTGAAAGTGATAGGATAGTCTCCCATTATGCCATTTCATCTTCATTTACTTTTCCTTTACATCCAAGTACAAACTGTGTGATAACATTACAAATAGAGGTTTTGTATTCCTGAATGAGGCTGCTGCAAATTAGTAGGAGATTGATGTGATTTAGTTGTTGCTGAACTTTTAGTTCTCATTTTACCATAGCTGTAGCCATTTATATTTGGATGAATATAATAGAGGAAAATTGATCCAAATGCATGGTGTCGTTATTGTTTACAATTCCCTATTTTTTTTTCATGAATGAATGAGTCATGTTGTTGAGTATATGAAACTGTAAAGTGTTTGAGTAAGTTTCGATTGTTTCTCTTTGTTAGTTCATGAAAGGTGTGCATATAGTCTGCAAGGAGTGCGTTGACAGAGTCTTCTTCAACTCATAATTTCATAATAGATAGCGTGAAAACTATATTTTCTAGGAGTGCAAAGGGACTGCTGCAAGGTGTGCACAGTCACCCGTGAGAAATTAAGTCTTGCGTGAGAACCTGATGCAAGGAATGATAGAATCTGCTTCGACACATAAGCTCAAAAGATATATCAAAATTTTCATTTGCAAGAAGTGCAAAGGGACTGTTGATGTTAGAATATTGGGTTTGTTCGTTTAACCATAGACAATATAGCAATATTGTTGCCCAACCATACAAACTAATGCCACCCCTGAGAACCTTGAACTTGATAGAGAGAATAATTATGGTAGCAGACCAATAGCCAACCAAGGCTAATTCTACAAGAAAAGATAACCAAAACTAATCAGAGAGTCCAACCTAGAGAAACTGAAAATGTAGATTTCATAAGTACGACAACATATGCTCCCCAAACATGCGCACTACTGGCATTCTACAGTGTGCACAAGTGTATTTCTGTAATTCAGAGAATTCTATTTAAAATGAAGACTTTCCTCCTATATTTATACTTCTTATGCCAGACTACCTTGGACGACTTCTCATTCTGGGTGCCAAATACTTAGTATATAATATTTTCCTTAGCTAACTTTTCTTCTAGGGTTATATAAAAATCTTTTCTTGCTTCCAGAATATATCAACACTCCCTCCTAGCTAGGGAGGTATAACAGGTAATGGTCTTTAGCACAAATAGGCCATTCAATCGGTAGCATCATTATAGCCACATAGGCTATCTTATGATCAAATCATGAGTACCATCATCATTATCCAACTGGATAATCTCCATGACAACTAGTACAATGCCATCTGATATAACACAACTGTGTCTATCCATAGTAGTACACAAATACTCAATCCGTGACACATATTCACAACCAGTGGAACATATCCACCACAATAACATACATGTACTATCTAGAGACATAAATTCTCCATAGAAATCATATCATCTAATATCAACCTGTAGAGAAAACAATATCATGATATAAACTGAGCCATCAGGGCCATTCTTCCACTCAAATCTGTGAGATTTGGAAGAGAATCTTCCCTTAGAGAGTAAAACATCAACCATGGGCTATCTGGACTATTCTTCCCAAGCATGGAAGAATAATTGTCCCTAATTTATGAGCCTGTTCCATTCACCTATCTGGGCTATTCCTCCGGCACTAAACAAAGTGCAACCTGGAGAGAATGAGTCTTCCCTAGGGAATGCATGTCCCTTATTGTTGAACCTGGACCATTCACCTAATTGGGCCATTCCTTCGGCATTAAATAAAGTGAAACCTGAAGAGAATGGGTATGCCCCAGGGAATGACTGTCCAGACCATTTCCTAAGAAAATGACTTTCCTGCACCAACCTCCAAAAATAACCATTCTTAGAAAATTCTCACAACTAGAGCTTTGACAGAATGACTGTCTGGTGAGGCGGACCATTCTTCTTGACCACTACTCAGAGTGATTGCAAAGAATAAATATTGTCCTAGACCATTCCCCCACATTGGCCACAAGAGGAATAATTGTATATGGTACATCAACAATCTATTGAACCATTTTCATTACAAAAATGACCATTCAATCTGAATCATTTTCTGAACTAGAAAATGCTTGTCCGTCATAAATCTCAAACTGCTTTTCGAAGTGGAAATGAAATGACCATCCTGGATCATTTTCCCAAGTTGGAAAATGGCTGTCCATAAATCAATGATATGTTAGTGCTCTCTCCCAACTTGGAGAACCATATTTTCCCTTTCAGCTAAGGGAGTTATTTCCATGATCCCCAACTTGTCTTGTAAGTATGAAAACTTCATTCTGGATAGAGGCTTTTTCAAGATATTTGTTGTCTTCTCATCTGTGAGGATATGGAGCTTCACTTCTCCTTATTGGACTTTATCTCGAATAAAGTAGTATTTTATCTCAATGTGTTTCGACCATTCATGAAACACTGGGTGTTCTGATAGCCTTATACAACTCTGATTGTCACAGTGTATTATGGTCGAATATGGAACCTGATAAAATAATCCAGAAATCAACTTTCTCATCCATACTACTTCTGTACATGCCTCACATGCTGCGATATATTTTGATTCTGCTCTGCTGAGTGAGACAACATTTTGTTTGCTGCTTCCCCAAGATATCATAGTGGAGCCCAAGCTTAAACACATCCCTGAAGTAGTCCTTCTATCTTCTACACTTCCCGCCCAATCTAAATCTATGAATCCATGAAGTTATATATCGCTGGATGTGATATATATTAAACCATAGTTTAGTGTCCCACGAATATATCTTAGAACATGCTTTGTAGCTATCCAATTCTCATGTCTGGGTTCCACCTAGAACTGGCTTATTCTGTTTACACCAAATAAAATGTCTAGTCGAGTATTTACTAAATACATCAATGACCCAATCAATTACCGATATAGGAACGGGTCTACTGGATCAGAATTCGATTCTCTTACTTTTCTTATATTTGTGGTCATAGGAGTTTCCATGGATTTTCAATCCATCATTCCAAACTTCTCAAGAATCTTTACTGCATACTTTCCTTGTCCAAGGAATACTTCACCACACTTGTGCCATACTTCTAGTCCCAAGTAATAGTGCATGAGACCAATATCTTTCATATCGAACTCAAAAGCTAGTTCCTTTTTACACTGGATGATGAGAGACTCTTCACCTGTTAAGAATAAATCGTCAACATATAGTAGTAGAATCACAGGTGCATTGTTCACAACTTTGTAGTAAAGATTTGGATTTGCATGAATCTTGGAGAAACCAAGTCTCATTAAGTAGTTGTCTATTCTAGTATAATAAGCTCTTGGATCTTACTTGAGTCCATATAAATCTTTCTTTAGTCTGAAAACATGAGTTTCTCTAGAGTGTACTTCAAATCCTTGAGGTTTTTCAATGTATACTTCTTCTTTGATTGATCCATTGAGGAAATTTGTTTTTACATCGATCTAATGTAAACTCCATCCCATGGAAGAAACAAGAGACATAATGGCTCTATTAGAAGTATATATTGAAACATGAGAAAATGTATCATCATAGTCTTCTCCCTCCTTCTGGGAGAACCCTCTAGCTACAAACCTTGCTTTATACTTGTCCACGCTTCTGTCTACTGCATGTTTGATCTTATAGACCCATTTTGAAGTTACTACTGATTTTTATTTACATCTAGGCACAATTTCCCATACATCATTTTTCATGATGGAATGGTGTTCTTCTGTCATGGATTATTTCCATTGTTTCTTCTAAGTTGCCTCTTCAAATGTGGTGGGTTCTTCATCTAGAAGCTTTGTCATACATGTTGCATAGATGGAGAATCTCTTGGGCTTCTTGCTTTTTCTGAAGGTTCCACTTGGGGCTTTGAGTCTTTCTACTTCTTATAGAGTAGCTTCAAGTCAAGCTGAATGTTTCTTGGTTTTAGGTATAGTGTCTGAATCAATAGTCTCACATGGTTGGATCGAATGATCAAGTTTTTTTGTTTCTTCATTCTGACTTTTTGGAAGACATGTGCTTTCTTCAATAGGCTCTTCATACTCTTCTTCTTCTATGGATTTATTGAAAGCCATATTTTCATTTAAGGTTATGTCTTTGCTAAATTAAATCTTATGTTGTTCTAGGATATAGATTCTATGGGCCTTTGATTATTCATTATATCCCATGAATATGCACTTCTTTCGTGAGGGTTCTAATTTATTCCTCTTATCCTTGGGAATGTGAAAGTGAACATGGCATCCAAATATTCTTAAGTGTTCCACATTAGGATTATTTCCTAAGAAGGCTTCTTATGGAGTCATATCCCAATATGTGGTGAGGAATTATGTTCTAAACATATATTGTTGTCATGGTTGCTTCTCCCCACAGATACATAGATAAACCTTGATTGTTCAATAGTGCCTTCATAGTTTCTTCAACAGATCTATTCTTCCTTTCTGCTACACTATTTTGTTGAGGATTATGAGGAACAATTAGCTCCCTCCTAACCCCTACCGATTTGCAAAAGGAAACAAAATTCCTTGGATGTATATTCTCCTTCATTATCTATTCTCAAGGTCTTGATTTTCTTGTTTGTGAGGTTCTCTATCTCATCTTTGAATTCTTGAAACTTTTTGAATACTTCATCCTTTGTCTTCAAGAGATATAACCAAGTATTTCTTGAGTAATCATATATGAATACTACATTGTAAAGAGAACCTCCTAGAGATTTGACTAGCATCAGACCGCAAACATATGAATGTATTAGATCTAGGATTTCATTATATCTATTATTGCTTCTTCAGAATGGTTTCTTAACATTCTTACCAAGAGAACATCCTTTGCAAATTCCTTCATGTGTAGACTATAGTTCTAGTATTCCTTCAACCATCTTTTTGAGGAAGGCTAATGCTTGATAGTTGATATGAGCATACCTTTAGGCATGTTAAGCAGAGTAGGCCAGGGTTCTAGGTCGGTCTGCCATCATCTTCTACTTCAGGTACCAAGAGTATTGGACCGAAGATAGGGTTTTGGACATGTGGAGAGCCACATTACCAATGTGACTACCCAGTTGAGAGGACCATAGCACGTGGATCAGTAGGGCCCACTATTGTGGGAGATTTGGGAAAGGCCCATCAGATTCATGCAACAATGAATAACAACTAGGCCAAGCACAAGTCTACTATGATCGAGACATCAGGTACCATCGTTGACCAGGCCCTTAGTATTTTGATAGATCTAGGTGCTACAAAGAGTTTTATTTTTGCTGTAGTGCCAAAAAGAATTAAGGTAAAGGGAGTCGAACAAGATAAGTTTAGCTTTGTAGAAATGGATTTGGGAACCAAATAGAAGGTTGGAGGGAATGTTACAGGTTATAGCCTTAACCTGGGAGAGTTTTTCACAAGGGCCAACCTGTACGTCATGATATTAGGGTCTTATGACATCATGATCGGTATGGACTGGTTGGAATCGCATGAGGTGATACTCATCTGTAAGATGAAACAATTAAGTTGAATCGCATGAGGTGATACTCATCTGTAAGATGAAACAATTAAGTTTGGTCGATGATGAGGGACAAAGACGCATGATTGTAGGTCAAAACCAGGGAGTTTACCCAAGGTTCATATCTTCCTTACAACTGTGGAAGAGAATGCGCAAGGGATTCAACCTATATGCGATCCTTTCGTTAAACAACAAGGACATAAAGAAAGGTCTAGAAAAACTTCCTATGGCGTGAGATTTTTTGGGCATCTTCCCTGAGGAGTTACATGGGATGTCGCCAGAAAGGGAGTTGGAATTTACCATCGAACTAAAACCAGGAACTAAACCGATAGAAAGAACGCCTTATCGAATGTCGACCTCAGTGTTATAGGAGTTGAAAATGAAATTGAAGGTGTTTCTAGACCTAGGACTTATACGTCCAAGTGTGTCACCGTGGGGTGTGCCTGTTAATTTCATACAGAATAAGGATGCCTCATGGAGAATCTACATTGAATACCTTCAATTGAACAAGGAAACGATCAAGAATCAATATTTGTTGTGAAGGATTGATGATCTGTTTGATCAGATGAAAGGCGCAATGGTGTTTTCAAAGATCGAATTGAGATCAGGGTATCACCAGTTACAGATCAAGGAGGACAACATCCCTAAGAACACCTTTAAGATGAGGTTTTGAAATGACAAGTTTATTGTTTTACAATGTGGACTGACAAACGCCCCTAGGGTATTTATGAGCTTAATGAACGGGGTGTTCCACGAACACTTGGACAAGTTCGTTCAAGTATTCATTGACGGTATTTTGATATATTATCAGATGATGGAGGAGAATAATAAAAACTTACACCTCGTACTACAATGTCTACGAGAGAACAAATTGTTTGGGAAGCTTTCGAAATGCTCGTTTTATCAATGCTCGTTTTATCAATCGAAGATTCACTACTTAGGGCATGTCATCTCCAACAAAGGTATCACTATGGATCTAGCAAAGGTAGAGACTATTATGGAATGGCCTACACTGACGAATGTCCCAGAAGTGCGTAACTTCATGGGTTTGTAATAATAATATCGATGGTTCATCGAGGGTTTTTTGAAGATAGAAAATCCGATTACGAAATTGCAGAAGAAGAACAAGAAGTTTGTTTGGACCAAGAAATGAGCGGAATCATTTCGGAGGCTCCAATAGTTTTTCACGAAAACGTAGATACTAAAGGTCCCTAACACAGACGAGGACTTCTTGGTATGCATTGACGCTTCCAAAGAATACTTGGGAGGAGTTTGGATGCAAAATGGTCGAGTGATCGCTTACATATCAAGAGCATTGAGAAGGCATGATGAGAACTATGCGACGCACAATTTGGGGTTGTTATCCATTGTGTATGCCCTGAGAGTATGGAGACACTACCACATTGGATGAAAATTTGAACTAAAAAAGGATCATTGTTGTTTACAACACATCTTTATGCAAGGCGGCTTGAATGCGTGACAAAGGCGTTGGTCAAAATTGCTTAGCAAGTACGATTTCAAGATTAATTACATAAAAGGAATAATGAAAAAAGTGGTTGATGCATTGAGTCAAATACCATGGATATTTTTGGTGATGCCTCTTCATATGAATCTACGTGAAAATATTCTAACTTTACAGTGTGACGATGACTGGTACAAAGAGGTCAAGGATTTTATCGGACAAAACACAATGATGGTACCAAAATTTGAGGGATTTACTGTGGAGAAGGATGGATTATTGAGATTTAAAAATCGAATTTAAGTACCTCCCAAAGATGAGTTGATGATTTTGATCCTAAATGAGGCTCCTAGAATAGTGTACATGGCTCACCTAGGAGTCACGAAGATGAGGGCAGACCTTAAACCCTTATTCTTCTCAAAAGGAATGAAGGCGTCCATATTCAACTACGTGGCGAGATGTCTAGAATGTAAGAAGGTGAAGGATGAACACAAACATCCAACATGTTTACTAAAGCCATATATTATTCCCTAATCTAAATGGGAGGTCATTTCGATGGATTTCATTGTTGGATTTCCACTGATGGAAAGGAGACACGACTCGATTTTTGTAGTAGTCAACAGTCCGATGAAGAGTGCACATTTTATTCTGGTGTGTACGACGTATCAGGCTCCTGACATAGCTATATTTTTCATCAACAAGATCATGAAGCTATATGGCATGCCTAAAAGGATTATATCCAATCGAGGATCGATGTTTATAGGAATATTTTTGACTAGTTTTTAAGAGGCCTTGGGAATCCAACTTAACTTTAGTATCGCATATCACCTAGAGATAGACGGGAAGACCAAAATAAAAACCCAAATATTGGAGGATATTTTGTGTATGTACGTTATGGACCAACAAAAGCATTGGGAAGAGTTCTTTCCACTAGTAGAGTTTGCATACAACAACAATTATCAAAGAACCATTAATATGGTGTGATTCAAGTTTCTTTAAGGGCGACCATGTCGTATGCCTTTGATTTGGGATCGGCTTGAGCATAGGGTACTAGTGGGGCCATAAGAGATCCAAGAAATTGAATATCAAATGGAAACAATAAGACAAAGGATCAAGGAAGCGTAGGATCAACATAAGAGTTATGTCGATGCGCAACATCGACCGTAGTTATGATGTTGGCAATCATGTCTTCTTGCGGGTGATAAAACATAAGAGTTCGATCAAGTTTGTAAAGGGTGATAAACTCTCTCCTATGTTTGGTGGACCTTTCGAGGTTGTGGAAAGGAAGGGGCCCGTGGCCTATCTATTGGCCTTGCCTTTTTCTTTGAGGTATATGCACGATGGTTTTCACGTATCTATTTTGAGGAATTATGTTAGTGATCATACACATGTGATTGACATGAGTTCCTTGTAGGTATCGAACGAGGGGCGCTCGCGGTGGAGCCAATCTGCATTCTGGAGCAAGAGTCCTGACCTTGATTTAAACTTTTGGTGCTTATTTCACTTTGTGAGATATGACAACTTATCTTTACCCCACCTAGATCAATGACCGAGAGAGATTCTAGGGTGCAGAGTTGCACAGGGTTTAATTTCGAGAGGCGTTCCCACAATTTAAACCATGGTTTTCTATCAGGATTACGTGTCATCATCAAATACATTACAGGGAGAAAAGAGGGTTACCTCAAAACCATTTCTTTGTGCCCCCATAAAATAGAGAACCTATCACACTTTCATAGCCTCTCACCCCTCGCCACCTACCTCCCACTCTTACTACATGTCACCTCCTGGCAGATGCACCACCTTCCCATAATGATCTCGCATTGAGGAAGCTATCCAATCACCATCGCCACAGCTTCAAATGAAATTATTTATGTCAATAAACTTATTTCAGGTGACAAATGACTTGAGACACGGTCAACAACAAAGACCAATTACGTAGCAAAAGTCAATTACAGATCATCAATAAATGAAATCAAATTAAATCCCACTAAATTTTAAAGATTCCTATGATATACATTAAAATCGAAGCGTTTCATTCCAAGATCATTGTAATCATTTTCAAACTAAAATGTTTCTTTCATAGATCATTGTAATCAGTTTCAAACTGAAGGAACTCATCCGGTATAAATATTAGGAGTTCTGAATTTATCAACGGGGGGGCAGCCTGAGAGACTTTGAGGTTGGGATTGTAATGTAGTCTTTTCAGAAATAAATTTGACATAAGAAAAGAGATTCTATATCTCATTATGTTAAATTCTGTCTTTTACCTGTCTCCTATTTCTGAAGTTTTCATTACTTATTTTTCTCTTCTCTCTTTTATTTAACTTGTAATAGTTACAATTCAGTGAGACTTTTGTTGTGACTAATTAAGAGCATTCTTTCAAGTGTAATTTTTCCTCTGTTCTATTGTGAGTATAATAAGACTTGCATTTTAATTGTTTTTCCTTATTTACAAGTTATATTTGTTCATATATTTTCCTCTATCTTGTTGTGAGTGAGACAAGACCTATATCTAGATATTTGAAATCATTGTCATTCTTCTATCAAAAGGAAGACCAGATTTATAAGAATTGGGTACCTGGATTTTTCTTTCAGTTTTGTTTATCTCTTATCTTCTATCCATCCTTATGATTTAAATGGATTTAGAAGACGAGGTCATGCCTCTTTATTTATGATTTTTAATGGTTGAAAGGTTATTTCAGACATATTTCTAGAAGCCTCCAATAATTGATCAATCACCCATTATTATCTTTTTCAAAATTGCTAAGGCTTGGTTATATTACAACCTAGAGTCAACTCTTGTGACAACATGTACATTGTGAAATCATCAATAGACAATAAGAAATAATAAGCACCTCCTAGAGACCTTGTCTGCATTGGTCCACAAACATCAGTGTGCACAAGTTCTAATAGATCTCTTTTTCTTCTATCAGGATTAGAGGGGAATTCATCTCTGCACATCTTTCCTAATCCACAACCTTCACGAGCAACATACTCATTCTTCAACATAGGGAGACCTTCAACCATACTTTGTTTTTGTAATAACAACAAATCATGATAATTAATGTGACCATACCTTTGGTGCCAAACATTTTATGTAGGCATAGTTGTAGAAGTCAATGCTTGATGATTTTTGCTAGTGACATCAAATTTGTACAGAACTCCAACTCTGACTCCTAAGGAAACAATAATATAATGATCCTACAAGTCCTTCACTATACAATGTGTCTTGAAGAATTCAACCTTCAAATTATGATCTGTAATGGTGGACACATAAATCAAGCTTTTCTTTATCCCAGGGACATACAGAACATTGAAAATGTATTTGACAGTACCATTTGAAAGTGTTATTGGAATATCTCCATATCCCTTGATTTGATAAGAGAGATCATATACAAGATAAATATGGGAACCATTATGTGTTTATTTAAAGTTTATATACCAATTATTGTTACATGTCATGTGAATTGAAGCTCTAGAATCAACAAACCATGCATCAACATCATCAGTTTTAGCAGACAATGCAGCATTAGACACAAACAATTTGAGATCATTTGAATCAATATTTGAGTTTTCTTATGAAAAAAGTCCTAAATGTTTTCTATTTTTACGACTAGCCTCATCATCATTTTTCTTATTATAACATTCTCTGGAAATATGCCCAATCCTACCACATTAGAAGCACTTAGGTTCATTTTTATTCGATGGCATACCTTGATTTGGATTTGGAAATGGCTTCCATTGAAATGAAGTTCCTCCTCTTCCTCCTTCTCGTGGTTTCCCTTTAGGGAATATCTTATTTGTCCATAGTGCTAAGTATGAATTATGAGGATTCAAGTTCACGCGCCTCTCTTCCTCTTGCAAAAATATACCTATCAGTTCCTCAAAAGTAGGATCTTTCTCCCTCATTGCAAGGCCTGTTATAAACATTTGATAGTCCTCTAGCGTTCCATTTAGGGAAATTGTGACAAGATAATTGTTTGACACTTTTTCTCCTATATCTCCCAATTTATCTTTCATATCTTTAATTCACCTAAGAAAAGTACTAACAGTCTCATTTATATCCATTTTAATACGTATCAATTTAATCTTTAGGAAAATAATGTGATTTGTATTATTAATCTAATACAGATCTTTAATTACTTTCTAGGTTTCACTAGAAGTATTAGCATCTCTAATATGCAGAATTATGTTATCTTTAACAAACATTCTCAACAATACCTTGGATTTGTTCTCCTACTTGTCCCAATATAGGATTGTTTTCGTTGTCACACCTACAGTCGCATCGGGTCGTGCTTCATCTCCTTTTGCGATCATCCATACAGCATAACCTTCCATCAAGGTTTGCATTTTGAATTTTCAGTTAATGAAATTTGAGCCATCTAACTTGTTGGCTTCATTCAGGTAGGTTTCTGCCAGCGCATTCACCATCTCTGCAAACTTCTTTGAGAAAGTGATCTCCTTTTTATTTCTTATATCTTTAATCACCAAATTACACAAACTCAAATCACCAAATTACCAATATCAACGATAAAAAATTAGATCTCTTCGCCTTATTTGAATCCACAATTGGGTATGAACGATATTAGTCAAAGAAACTATGCTGATATTAATCAAAGAAGTGGTCGAATATATAAGAATCACAGGACACACCTCGCTCGCCATTCATGTCTCTACCTTCTCACTCGTCTTAATGGGGTGGTATGAATCGACTTCTATTGTCAACAACAACAACAGTTTATGTCCCCTGGGTGTCGAACCAGACAGAGCATTATTGAAAACTACACAAACGATCGGGATCACCTAGAACAACTTGCCCAATGATGTCTTGTTGCTCAATGACATGAGCAACCACAACAACGATGCCAAGCACTGATTCACTCTGCCAAATATGTACTCGAAGCCTCTTGTGGGATCCATCTAGTTCTATGAGAGGCACATCTTTCTCTACTACAAGAATCCCGATAGCTAGCTGCCTTAGGTAGAGGCCATTGAGTTCGATCGTTTGTCCAGGATACTCACTGTGTTGTTGAAAGTTCGCAAGAATGAGATTCCCAGAAAGAAAATCTTTACAATATGCGAGGGGTTGGATGGAATAGAGACTTCAACAACCTTTCTCCTTATTGCACGACTCTGATACCAACTTAAGAAACAAGAATGTAAAACCGTCTCATAACACCTAGAGTTTGGGGAAGCAAATCTAATCTTCGTTCAATTGATTAATAATATATATATATATATACGTCATGGCTCGAACTGTAGGTTAACGATTACTTAGTTCGTGAATACCCACGATTCCGTGAGGGAAGACTATGACAGTCGCTCATGATGATTATAAGGGGAGTGCAATAATGCAGGGTTCTTATTCCTTAGAGACCCTTAGTCTCCCACAAGGTAACCTGATGGAGTATTGACTCCAGGGGTTTGACATCTACCAAATTCAGTCAAGAGGCGAGTGACACCCTTGGAGCACGTAGTGCATCTTGAAGGGCACATTGTACAAATAAAACTAGAACGCAGGCGAGTGGCACCCTTTGAGCATGTAGTGCGTCCTGAAGGGCATGTCGTGATTTTAACTATGGTAAGTTAATAAACCCAGTACCTAGAAAACTATGCCTCCTTAGGACCTGTGCGACCTTAAAATGAATGATGGTATGAGTGAACTTTAATAACAAATTTTTCCCTTAAGAACTGTCGTCAAGCCTAGTGAATTTAAAACCTAGGTCTAAGTAAAATATGTTAACAAAAAAAATAAAAATAGACATGTAACAACAAGGGGGTAAAGAAATTTCAAGCATTAATAATTAAAGTAAATTTTTTAATGAAAGTTTAATTATTGAAAGGGGTAAATGGTTGTTTTTGTCTAAACTTGCTAATTCTGAACTTAGTTAAAAAGGGGAAACTTAAATAAAAATGACACTGTCTAACTTAGTTGGGAATCTAGCCTTTTGAACTTTCTATTTGTGAACTAATCTAGGATTTAAGGCATAAGTCATTTAAGAAATGTAAGGGAATAAAGGGACACTGAGGAGCATTTTTAGGAACGCTTTTAGGTGGATGAGAGAAATAGGAAAATTTAATTAATTAATAAAATTGATTTTCTGGTGCAACTAAGGGATCAGGTGACATGTGTACAGGTGAGGTTTGTCCTAATTAAATTTAATAAAAATAATCCAATGAGGGTTTGGCAGACAAATCACTAGAAACCCCTATAAAAAGGATGGCGGAGGAGGAGTATTATCATGTCTGGTATGTGTAAGGTTACGCTGGCAAAATTTATCTTGACTAAATTTCTCTTGTGGGAGTTGGGATGCCCACCTCGAATAACGAGTGGTATATTGACCTTGTGAGGTGAGCTAGGAGCTAGCATTCTCTGGTATTGTGTGTGTGGCCCCTTTGCGGCTCGGGGGGCTCAGAGGGAAGAAGAGTGGCCCTAACGTTGGCTAGGAGGTACTGATGAGGTCTCAATGGTTGACAAGCAGGAGCAGGACTTGGATGGAGAGAAATAAGGACTTGGACGGAGAGCAAGCCCTCGGTTCTTCGCCATTGGCTACGGTATGCATGTGTAAATTTTTTAATAAAAGGGTAGTTAGTTTTCTATACAAGAATATCTATCATGACGATTGTACACCTCTCTAAATTGCATTAAAAGTTAGTAAGCTTTATGTAGATGAATATCTCTAATGGAAATGTTGAAGATGGATTTGGACCGTAGTTGTGAAACGTAATTCAGATATTCTTATTTCCAGCTTAGAATTAAAAGTGTTGAATTGATTAGTTCCGCATTCCCTTATTGTTTAATAAAAATATTTCGTTATATGATTTTGTATTCGATAATCGTGGGTTAAGGTTTCTGTTAGATGCGACGTGGGATTTTCTAAGTACAGATTATATTTGATATTTAGGTTGAGTATGCCACTCTAAACATTGCGAGTTTGATTTGGGCTGAGCACCTTATTACTTTGATCGTAATATTCCTTCGATGTTTCATATAATTTTACTTTTGATCAAGGATATGGATGTAATGATCACCACCTTTAGATTTATCTAGAAGAGACACTTAGATCCCAAGTTGTTCCCTGTTTGTATCTACTTTGTACCCAAACATCTTGGTATTGTTGTTTTCCTGTGCCGTATGGCGGCATGATATGCACCCACCTTTGGGGAAGGGGTTACTTAAACTTGACGCTGTGGGAAGGATCCTGATTTTTCCTACCCTAGAGTCTAGGAGGTGGAGAAACAACCATTTTATAAGAACTTTGCAAGGCGCTTTTATTCACTGTGCAACAGGTAAGGGATTGATTTTACAACCCTTTTTTTAACATCTACCAAAGCAAATAATTCGTAGAAGGCAAATTTCTATTTTTTTTTTTTCCTATTTTTTTTTTTTCGTGACATGCGGTTGGGAAAAAAATAATAGTTCCTGAACCTGTCAAAATTCAAACTCCAGCAGCGCTCACGTGTCAAACGTTCTTTTTCCAAAGTTGAACGTCTGCAACAAGTTTCAAAAACTTATTCACGGTATACAAGTTTGAAGGCGGATCTTATCCCCTCCATGCTCTGCGCAGTAGTAATACTGTAGAGGGGCACTGTGTATTAAACCAAGCATCTAGAATTTTAACCGGGCTTGGTGAGGTTGGGGTCGGGGATCAACGATGCAACAAACCCTTGATGGGCTTGCACCGCGTGTCCTGGGGCCTGCGAGCAGTATTAAGCTTCTCGCCTTTTGTGTATGCGGTTTTCCTTCGTGACTTCTGCTTCTATTTCTGTGTTAATTTTTTTTTGGTAGCGGTTGTCAGTCGCCTCTCCATCGGCGCCAGACCAGTCGCGCTCAGCGAATTTGGTGGCAGCACGAGCCTAGGATGCCCTCCTGTGATTTCATTCTTTCAGTTGACCGAGATCCCAGCCGAGTTTAATTGACAGTTGAAACTATTCTGTCAGTTTTGAATGTGTACAGTCAGTGTAGTTATTTTCCGTCAGTCTTCCAACGTCCTTCAATCTAGGCGTTGTCTTCCTTGATTCCTATCTATGCGCGCAAAATTAAATTCAAAAATTATCATGTGCATACTCTGTAAACCATTAGCTTGTTAATTGGGTCTCTTTTTAGCATGATTAAGGTAGCGTGGAATAGATGTGCAATCCAGTCGACGTGTTGTGAAAAGGACTTTGCCAGTTTTCCCATGGTCCTTTCCCATCGTAAATACCCATGGATAACCAACCCAGGCGCAATGCGCAACCACATCTGGAAGTCGGAGTGATGTTTAAGCGGTCTCTTTATCCACTTAACTTGATAATTTCTACTCTGTGTGAAATTATCACTAAATCCAACCTTAACTAAGGAGTGAAATTAACACTAAATTATCACTATATTCACGGGCGAATTTATCCAGTCAACTTTCGGTAATAAATCCCAGTTTGTAATATCACTGTAATTTAGGAGACTCTTTATTTTTCATTTGTTACCAGCTGGTGTATATGGTAAGAATAAAGAGCGATATTATTAGGGACCTTTTAATTTTTTAATTTTTAAACATCGGATTTATATTGTAAAATAAATGGCAATAATATTAGGAGACTTGTATTAACATTTGTTACCATCTAACGTTTATGGTAAAAATAAAAAGGAAAATATTATTAGGGACTCTTTATTTTAAATTGTTAAGTGCGGATGTATATTGTAAAAATAAGGGCTTTATTAATAGGAGATTTTTTATTTTCAATTGTTACCAGCTCTCATGTGTATTCTAAAAATAACAAGGCAAAATTTTTATTTAGGAGATTTTTTCTTTCAAAACTTACCAACGGATGTGTGTTGCAAAAATAAAAGTAAGAAGGGATCATATTGAGTAGAAACTAGAATCTTCTTATGACAAGTCTAGTCTTGTGTTAATGAATAATAATTTTTAGAAGTTTTACATTCCATAGTTATGGTGCTTGTTTTATTATTGAACTAGAGAAGTTAAGGAATATAGTTGAGTTGGATTAGTAAACCCTTGATTGGTCAGGTATAATTGTTGTTTGATGAATTTTATGTATAAGTTACTAACAAAATTGTGGTGAGTTATGTTATGCCTGGTACAGTCTTTTAATGGTAGAGTTGATTTATTACTAATGAGGTGCATCGAATGATAGTGCGCATAAAATTAATTGTATGAAAATCTTAAATGTAGTGCACATAAAATGAGGTGCATCGAATGATAGTGCGCATAAAATTAATTGTATGAAGGATAATCTTAAATGTAGTTGAGTTATTAGTTCCTTGGGTTGTTGAATAACCGTTCTATAACAATTATCTGTCGCATGTGTGACTTGTAAGGTGTTGAAGGAAGTAAGGTATAATGGTTGGAATTTCCTGCTGGCACATGTTGAAGGGTCACTAGAATGATCGGGTGTCGATTATTTATTTTACGCATGAATGATGTGTTAACATGCTATGCATTTTATGTTTATATGTTGCGTTAAATTCATTTATGTGATATTGTCAAGTTGTGTCATTGTAAATACGACATTATCTTCCTTGCTCCTATGAAAAAAAAATTACTTGTTATGCGTCTCTTGTTGTCATAACGACGGGTTTCGTTATAGTCAACTCGATGCTAATTGACAAGTGGAAAGAACCTCAAGCACCTCGAGTCTATATTATTCCTTTTCATGATCAAGGAAGGACTACGCCTTGGCCCATTTACCACAAGTACACCTTTGTGATAAATGCATCCTATCTTCCTTAGTTTGTATCCCAATCTAGGAGAATGTCCAACCAATGCTTACTTAGTACATTGTAGCAAAAGGTTTGTCACACATGGAACTCCCATGTGGATCTCTAGAGGCTACTCCCTCTAGAAATGCTAGGGTCAACTCCCCATAGTGTGTGATGTTAGGGTCAACTCCCTTGATATGTCTTCATGTGCTCTCCACAGGGGACGTGTCCTCACATGCTCTCCATAAGGGACATTGGGCTATAATCCCAAACCCACTTATCCATCATGAATAAGTTTCCTCATAGATCAACTCAACTCAGTCATAGAGGAGAATGATATGGAGAATGTATGTGACACATGGCACTCCCATGTGGACTTCTAGAGGCTACTCCCTTTAGAAACACTAACGTCAACTCCCGTATTTTGTGATGTCAAGGTAAATTCCCTTGACATGTCCTCATGTGATCTCCATAAGGGACATTGGTCTATAAGCACAAACCCACTTATCCTTTCTTGGATAAGTGTCCTCACATATCAACTCAACTTAGTTACAGAGGAGTACGATCTAAAGAATGTCTTAGGAAGCTGCAAAAATCAACACTCCCTTTCAGTGAGGAAGGAGTTCTATGCCATGCTAAGTCTTTCATGGAAGTACTCAAACATCTTCCTAGTAAGGAGTTTCGTAAGAACATAAAAAACCTGCTCATCCATAGGAATGTATTGCAACAATACTTCCTTCGTCTACACCATTTCTTGGATGTAATGGTACTTGATCTCAATGTGTTTCAATTTTTCATGAAACACTGGATTCTCTAAGAGTTTCACACAACTCTGGTTATCACAATGAATAACAGTGGAATCCAGTACATGTCCAAAAAAATATGTAAGGATTTTGTGAAGCCACATTGCTTCGTGGACTGCCACACTCAATCCAATGTACTATGTTGCTACGATGCTCAGGGCCACATAAGTTTGTTTCCTAATACACTAGGAAACCTTGGTAGATCCCAAAGTGAAGCAACACCTGGAGGTGCTCTTGCTATCCAGTGCACTCCCTTCCCCATCAAAGTTAGTATATCCCTACAATCTCATGTCAATAGCAGAACTATATCTTAGACTATGTCCAATCGTGCCTCACAGGTATCTCAACAAATGCTTCACGACAATCCAATGTGTCTATCTCGATTGACTCATAAACTAGCTTAGTGCACCCACTGCATAAAAAATATTTGGTTTGGTGTTAACCAGATACATCAATGATCTAATCAATTATCTGTACAAGGCTAGATCAATCTCATTGAAATTGGAAGAAGAACCACTCAGTTTCTTCAGATTCGTCACCATTGGTGTAGCCATGGGATTACAGTTCAACATCCCAAACTTTTTCAATATCTCAACTGTGTACTTCCCCTGACTCAGGAAGATCTCATTAGTTTTCTACCACACCTATAGTCCCAAGAGGCAGTGTATCATACCAAGTTCTTTCATCTCAAACTCATAGGCCAACATATACTTACCTTCAACAATAAGACTCTATGTATCGGTGAGGAATAAATCATCAATGTAGAGGAACAAAATGAGGGACTCACCATTAACAGTCTTGCAGTACAAGTTGGAATCAACAACACTTTTGTTGAATCCCAAACTCATCAAATGTCCATCAATCCTCACATACCAGGATCGAGGTGCCTTCTTGAGTCCATACATGTCATTTTTAGACTCCTTCTCATGTATCACATAATCATCTGTCTACTCGATGTATACTTCTTCGTCAATCTTTCCATTGAGAAAAGTTGTCTTCACATCCATCTAATACAGTCTCCAACCCATGGATGCTGCAAGGGAAATATTTTTTTTTGACATAAGTGTATCAGGAGAAAGTTTCTCATCATAATCTATTCCTTCCACTGAGAGAATCCTTTAGAAGCAAATCTTGTTTTGTACTTTTTGATGTTCTCGTCAGCTGTGTGGTTTTTCTTATAGATCCTCTTGGAATTCACTACAGGCTTCCCCTCAGGTTTCAGAACAATATCCCACACATCATTCTTCATGATGCACTTATACTCCTCCATTATGGTATCTCTCCATACTAGTTGACTAGATGCTTCCTCATAAGAGGAAGACTCAGAATCAATGATGTGGCTCATAGCTATAACATGAATATCTGAGGTCTTTTACTCTCTCATAAGGTACCACAAGGAGCTACATGTCCTTATGCCTCTTGTAGAGTGTGACAATCCCATGAAAGCCTCTTCTGACCTACTGCAATATTTTTGGGAACATCAACTAGAGATACATGATCAATCCAATCAATTGGATCAAGAGGCTCAACTATCTCCCTATGAACTATTGGAGGGTGAGGGGGAGAAGTCACCATATCTTCCTCTCTCTCTCTCTCTCTCTCTATGAATTTCCACATGAGATCCTCTAGATCTCATGAAGGATACCTCCTCCTCAAAGGTAACATCTATGCTCACCTCAATATGTCTCTGACCAGAGATGTAGGTCTGGTATGCCTTCGAAGACTCACTCTACCCCACAAATGTATCCTTTCTTCCTAAAGGGTCTCCCTTGGTCTTTTTCTCCTTGGGTACATGAATATATACTGGACACCCAAATATCCTGAAGTATCTGAACTGTGTCCATACTAGACATTGGGTGGTTCCCTCGTGGAACACATGTCTAAGACATATCGAGGTTCCCTCCTGGGACCAATCTCTCACAAGACATATCGAGGTTTCCTCGTAAAACCAATGTCTAGGATCCTTCATCTGACCATCTACATTCCCCCTACTAGTCCACAGAGGACCCTCGGGGGAGAATGTCTTATGATACTGCCTCATTGACACAAGCTTCATGTAATCTTGACTCAAAGTTTGTTCTTTCACATACTTTTCTTCATTTAATTGGGTCACTACCCAAACTAGTAATTGGTATGTAGGGACAGTGTTTTCAAATACATTTTTTTTTTCCGCGATTCCTATCCGTCTTTATATTTGAGACACGAGTCACCATTTGTCTCTTAGGTTCAACAACCAAGAGATAGATCGTGCAATTAGATCCTCCTAAAATTTCTCCGGCGTTGGGTCCCTTGGAGCACGATCTTAAATGCAGAGAACAATCACATATTGTTGTAGATATCTGCTCCTAAGACAGGCCTACACGTCATGGAAGAAACCAAAAGGAGCTCTCATCATATGATGATGCCAATGCCTCCCTGGAATATCGATCAACCCTAGGGACAGATGAAAATATTCCTTTTGTCCCCTGAGATTGAAAATGATAAGGAGATGGAAACTGCCAGCCCCCTAAGGCAAACAAAGGATACGATCTAGAAGCCATCCACTGGAAGTATGAGCATAGGAGACACAGATCACATATCATGAACTTTGTCGGCGCTCCTAATTTTGATGACCATGATCTGGTCGCAGACATGTTTCATGAGATCCGAATAACCAAGTATATCATTTATCAGATCAAAGATTCTTGCCAATTGGAAAACGAAGGTTTTTGTCAAGTATAAATTCAGGAGAACCCAAACAATTTTGTTGTTTCTGGCCTTCACCAGAATCCAGGGCATGGTGATCGTCCATATTGCTTTTATTACAAGTAGAATGGAGTGACTAGATTGCATCGTTGTTCTGCTTCTGATTTACTAGCAAATATGTCCCATTGCTAGAAGGGCCACGCATATCTCTACCAGTATCTAGGGTTTCTTCACAGTTGGTATTCGATAGGTCTTTTGCATAATTTTCACTACAGACTTGTGTAGGAACAACATCCAAAAACTGCTCTGATTTATCAATTCTTTGAAGCACACAGTCTAAAAGAAAAAAACACAAAGGACCAATTATCAATTGATGATGAAACACACTTCCTTTTGACAACTTAAAACTGTTTAATAGATGCGTAATGTCAGATTAATCTCTAAAATCTGATATTTGTATATGAAATTAAGGGTTGTACATTACACATTAGAAAATCTAGAATTTCTTTTGTACACTTTTTTTAGGGAGTCAAGTCCAGTCCTGCTCTGATAACATGTTGATTTTTTTATATAAAATGTTATGTTATTACAATAATAAATGTTCCATATATAAAGAACTTATGGTGATCATCAATAAATAGAATGGTTTCTTTGGATAATAAATAACTATTTATTTATTATATATATTTATACCTTGTATTATAAATATCATGTCATATATATAGAAGAATGTCTTACTATGTTGTCCAACCATAAAGAGAAAAAACTTTTCCAAGAAAAACAAGTCTATGAAAGCTACATACTTGAAGTTTTTGTTTCATTATCAAAAGTGTCCTCCCAAAATATTATTAAGACTTGGCCCAATAAAAACACAATTGATAAGTGGGACAACGCTGCTTATTTAGTTTTCTTAAATGGGAATAGACCATCCAGATTTATAGAGGCTCTTGTTTTTCTTGTGCTAGCCAAATCCAATGTTGCTTACTCTCAAGGATTTCAAACCGTACTCTACTAATTAAAAAAACATATACGTGGCTCCAATAGAAACGAAGTTGATCCCAACTCAAACAAAAACCATTGCTGTAAATAAAATAAGTGAGCAACAACACTTCTGTTCAATGCAATGTTCTTAACATCCACAAGGAATACATATGTATACCCAGTATGAATACATGATACACTTAGCATTGACATGATTTTAACTGTATGCAAATGAGTACTGGCAATCAATGTTGGAACACACTCATAAACTCCAATTGAGTCCAATATACATACCAGAACTCTCTCAGCAATTATATGGCTCACTTGTTCTTTAGTTTTTACAATATGGATAAGAATCTTCCATAAGCAAAAATCCTTGTATATGCCTATTAACACAGTTTATACCCTTGACAACTCATACAAATAATCGCTCTAACCTTCTGACCTTGTTGTATTGTTATGAACTTGTTACCTTACCCGTTTGATGAGAAAATGGTTAATGACACAATCCACAGCCATAAAGCCGCAAATGAGCATTATTGATCGACGGAACCAGAGTCCGTATCCAGAGTACTGAGGGGAAAGAAGAGTCGTGCTGGGAGGAGCCTTTGGTGATGTATCGGGAGAGCTTTCAGAATTGCTGCATTCATCCTTATCCAATCTAGGAAAAGTCTCTCTTTCTGGAATTCGATTTTCATTTTGTAGTTTCCCAGTTTCGAAAATCTTTCCGAGAGTTTTCAAACCCTTGGCACGAGCTTGAAGATCTTCTTTCTTGGCACTGTTATCTTGCAAGACCATCTGGCACACATGTGAAAGGGTGCCTTCAATATCAGGCACATTTAGTTTCCAAAGTGAGTTAACAAACAATTCGCCGTTGAATTGTAACAGGGGCTGTTTCATATCTTTTTGTAACCGTTGAAGTGCAAAAATACCTGCTCCTGCTGCAAGGTGAGATTTTATATAATGCCCTATGTTTCTGAACCATTCAACTATAAAAGGCACACCCAAATATATGGGGTTCTTTCCAAGTTCCTTTGCAGCTTGTCTTGTATATATGTAACCAATTATCTGCAGCATATTGTTTCTAGAAGATGCACTTTTGAGCCGTTGAACCTCAGACTTAGCTTCTTGTATAAACCCTTCCTTGTCACCTTGTACATACAGATTGAGACGATCTTTCAAAATCTGTGCTAGTTTTTCCTCTCTTTCCTTTCGGACAGCCTTCATTTTGTCCTGTAGTTTCCAGATATCTATCTGTCCATCTTCAGTAAAAATCGCATGAACTGAAGCCATTTCAAGTTGGCCTATATAGTCTTCAAATAACTCGGTCCCAAACAGCATAGCAAAAACTGCGGCTGGGTCTATCATTTTTTCCGTTGATACACCTGCTTTTCCTTTTGCGTCATATGATGCCCGCTGTGCTGGATCACTGAGAACTTGGTAAGCTTCTCCCAATACCTGAAATTTTTCTGCGGCTCGAGGATCATTTGGATTTTTATCAGGATGAACTTGCCTAGCTTTCAGGTAATAAGCTTTCTTGATCTCCGGTTCAGTGGCCGTGGGACTGACTCCTAGCACGTCGTAGTAACCGGTTTCCTTAACCATTTCTACAAATCTCCGGCAGACTCCAGAATTTCTGCAGAATCGGATGCGAAATGTATGTCCTCTGCGTTCTCCGTTTCTGCAGAAAATTACTATTCATTGCATCGAGATGAAAATTAAGAACAAAAGTGTCGGTTGGCATTCTAAGATAATTTAGAACGATCAAATCTACCCGTTTATGTTATTGAGTTATAGTGGTTAGTGAAATGGTTAGTTTTTTTAAGTAATATAATTCAAAAAAATCATTAGAAACTTTTGGTCGTTTTAAAATAATATTTTTAATAAACCTTACATTCTTTAAAGTATGAAACTAAATTAATAATCGAATTGAATTTAAAATTTATTATAAACTTACATTTATTAAAATAAACTAACATTAAATACAAACAAGTGTCATTTCACTTACTATGTTTAGCTTAAAAAATTTTGGTGCATAGATTTAAATTCATGCATAAGTTTGAATTTAAAACATTCCATGATCTTGAAGATGCATATACCAATACCAAAAATGCATTAGCTTATCTTCCTAAAACTTATGCTTATATCCAAAAAAATTCAATCAAATCATCAACTAATTATTATTTATTCTATAAAATAAATCTTAAATAAAAATAAAAGAGACTTGTTAAATAAAAATTATGTCATCCTAGGTTAATATTAACCTCTGAAATATTAATTTATTTATAAAAAATATAATTATTAAGTAAAAAAAGATAAAGCTAATAAATTTTGAGTGTGAACAACTTAAAAATTCATGATAATGAATTTAAGTGTCAACTACTTAAAAATTAACAATCACACACAAAATTAATAATCTTTATAGTTACAAAAATCATCACACATAATTAATAATCAAGTAATAGTTAAAAAGATCATCACACATAATTAATCATATTAATAGCTATAAAGCTTAACATATTACTATAAGGTGCTTAAATCTAAATACAAGCTCAAGTAATCATTCACATATCAAATTGTTATTAATTTTTTAACATTACATAACGACTCAATAAATTTGATAATGTAACTTTATTCATAACCATACTACTGTACAATTATTCCCTCCTATTCTCTAATAGGATGGTATTTGACTAGGCTTATTTTGGTTTTGTACAATATTCATTTAAATTTAGGTGTATTCTGTTTTATTAATATTCATTTCATTATGACTTGGTCTATTTTGTGTATATTTTATAATTAGTAATTTTTTTTCTACTCTATTTTAATTTTGTAATTGCTCTCTATTTCTCTCTCTCTCTCTCTCTCTCTCTATATATATATATATAGTCATGTTTATTTTTCACACATAATCTACAACATAATCACACATTTTCTTAGATGAACAAGAAGTAAAAGGAAAAACAATTGATTATTGGAATTACTAATAAATCAAAAATTTAATAACAAAGAAAGAGATCAATGAATGGTCCCTCATAAATTTGTAGACCATGATAACTTCCATGATAATTGAATGAGAGTTGGGACCAAACCTTTAATGTATATGGTTACCATGTCCACAAAAATTGCAATCAAAACATATAATTATGATGACCATAAATTTACAATCAAAACAATTGCAATGTAATTAGTGCTTTAAAAAGGGTCAAAAGTGGTCTCATTTGAAAAAGGTGAGTAACCACTTCAATGGTTCAAATTTCATTGTACCCAAGATTGAATCAATGGTTTGGATAGGGAGAAGACAACGATGGAACTTCGTTCAAGGATGGTGTAGCAAGAAGTGTTGATATGGGTTCTGATTGTGTGCACAATAAAGAGTTGTAGAGATAGTTTGGTTGAGGTATATATAGAGGATAAAAATCCTAAAATATATTAGGAGATAACATAAGTGGAGATGGAAAAAGGAAGCTGGAAAAGAAAGAAGACAACAAATGAGAGGAAATAGTGGGAGATAACAAATAATGTGCACTAGAGTGCTAACTATAAATTCTGTACAAATTTTGTTACAAGGTCGTTCAGAAACAAGGCAACATTGCACTTCACATCCAATATACAACATTTGACATGAATTTAATGACCTCAATAGATATATGTCATGGTTATCTAAGATTAAACTCCAAACTTAGGCTACGTATGTATGGAAAAAAGATTGCATTGTGTGTGTGTTCTTTGATTAAAACTAAAAATTGAGGTATAAAATGATATTTAAAAATCACATTTGGTTAGAGATTTTGAAAAAGACATTGAATTGGTCAACCAATCACATGTGTGATAAATGAGGCACATCCTACAAAGAACTTTGTTTCATCCTCTTGCAGATTTATGAGATCATTTGGTTGTCGGTGTTCACCTTGTTTATAGTTTTTCGTCATCCCTGTATCTACTCATCATCGTCACCATTTGCATATACCTACCGCATTTCAGAGTGGTTGGTGTGTGCTTTCCCCAATTGGTGGTCTTGGTCATGGTCGAGTTTTTCCTCTGGCCTCTTAGTTTGGCCTCGCATGGCCTCTCCTCCCTTGGAGATGCATATTTGGTGTGGTTCTTTCTATGGATCTAATGACTCCTTGCATATCTATGGGTGTTTTGTTGCTGGTAGGGGTTTTTTGTGAGGTGCGAATGGGTTATGGTATCTTGTTCTCTCTCATTTTTATTTTTCCAGTGCTTTTGTTGAGTTTTGGGGCCATTGTTTGGGTCACCATTGCCTTTGGTGTTGAAGTTTCTCTTTTGTGGTTATATCTCTTCTCTGCAACTTTTTTTCTTCTCCTTTTTATTTTTCCCCTATCTGTTGCTTGATTGTTTAGGGTTTTATGCATAATCGAGGTCTCGTTTTTTCTGGTTCTATGGAGGTGGTGTCCTTTTTGTTTTCATAGTGTTGGTTTTTTCGGGGTTTTGTTCCCTCCCTTTCTATCTCTAGGAGGATGCATTCCACTCTGACTCAGTCCATCTAGCCTCTGGGGCATCATTTGGGGTTTGTTTCGATGATTTCTCTCGACAAGATCCGGGGTTCACTACTTAGTTTTTCTCTTGCGGACTTGTGATGCGGTTTCGTCCATCTTTCACTATACTATGAAGGAATCCTTATTAATATTATTATTGTATTGTATTTTCATGGCTTGTTCAATACAAAATATCTTATTGATTGAGGCTAGCCAAACTAAATGCATGACTACTCTTGCATTATTCATAATGTAAATTTTGTCTTTATAAATAGAATTTACATTTTTTTTTTCATTGGAAAAAAAATCACATGTGTGATAAAGGTAATTTAAATACTAATGAAATAATAATTATTTTATTAAGCATGTGTACAACATTAAAGAGAAATAAAAATATTTGTAGTCAAAGGAAAACTAATGGATGGTGAATGATGAATTGAATACTATAGTAGGGACTAATAACATATAATTAGTAGGGAACCAAGTAAAAGATGAGAGGAAAAATTGGATGAGAATATTATAGTGGTGGCTCCAAGCTATTGATAGTCTTTCATGACTGGTTAGTGGCAATGCAAAAATGGAAAAATAACAATCTTTTAACTTGGAGGGATTATTTAAGGTAGTTTGAAAATGAATTTGAATATGGTGTTAAAAGATGAAACCTTAGAAATTGGATAAGAGCTTTAGGAATATATAACTTTTATTTATATAATTTGTGAATAACTATGTGAAATTTGAGTTTTTAAAACATAGATATATTATTTTTCAAGAAAAATATAATGTATATGTATCCCTCCATGAAGGTGTTGAGTACCTTAATTATGAAATTTCCTTAAAAATATTTGCATAATCATAGACAACTAGTATGGCGTATTTTTTCAAAATTTATAGTTTTAATTTATATTTTTTAAAAAATATGAAAGTCAACATATCCTTGAAATTACAAGGCTGTGAGGGTCTTAAAATTATAAAACTATTTTTATTTACTTTTAAATTGTAGATATTAGTCCCCTCTAGTGCAACATATAACTTATTTAAAAAATGGTTAAGTTGATAAAATGTTATAGTATAAATAAAATAAGTATGTACTTTATAATTTTGATATATGCCAAGGCAAAAATGGATTAAAAATAATAAATAGTATTAATTTAAAAAGAAAATATTATGTATTTGGAATATGCATAGTATCTATGTATTTAGTTTCATCCACAATGAATTTATGTCCCCTATAGAAAAATAACATCAAAAATATAAATATTGAGAGGTATTCATAAAAATGGAGGTTTCAATGTATTTGCAGACCAAACTACAAGGTTTGTTATTTAGAAGATAAGTCCAAGGCAACCAACTCAATGAACATGTATTCTAGAGTTGTCATCCCTGCCCCAAAAAACAATTAAATCGAAAGAATGCGTACATGCTACTAAGAACACATGTACACTCCCAATAATAGACATGTTCTCTAAGAATGTGCATGTATTCTTGAAACACGTTCATGCTTTTATGCCTAATTTTACATTTCTATCCCCTCCCACTCTCTCTCTCTTCCCTTGTCTCCCCCTCTCTCCATCTCTTCACCTCTCTCTCTCTCTCTCTCTCTCTCTCTCTCTCTCTCTCTCT
>CBVK0102515379.1:0-10891 GCA_900067695.1 Picea abies
GGAGTTGTGAGCCTCTCTGATAAGCTCCAATATTTCACCTTTAGGAGCACAAAGCTTATCTATATTGTAGATCAAACCATTATAGAGATGATAGTAATACTTACCATCACATTCTTCTACATGAAGTTGGACATGTAGCTACTTAAATACCTCTTTAAATTCCTTTTTTTTGTGCATGCCTCTTGGTATGCATCATGAGTAAGAGGCTCCATGTGCATAAGAGTTACCAAATATGTAATCTTGGATGTGTATGTTATTGAAAGCATATTTTCCAACTTATTAGTGTTTTCCTTCATATATTTGATGACTAGATGAAATTTCTGCAAAATCCCCATCCACTTGTACTGTTTGGTTTGTTGAAGGTTAGTCTAGGCCTGCAAATATTGCAGTGGCTCATTAGGCCAATTTTGAGGTAAAAAATGGGCCTAAAAAAATGTACTATCAAATAAAATTTAAAATATCAATATGATTCAAGATGATGATGGCAACCGTAAGGGTAAATATTTTTGGAGGGAAAGGAAGAAAACTACTTTTTAAAATTTTACTTTCAACGTATCTGCTTATATGTTACTCAAATGACAAGTGTAGGCAATCGTTAGTTGCATAATTAAATTCTTCATCCAACGAGTACCCACTCTACATACTTTTGATAGACCCACGGTGAGGTAAACTGAAAATACATGAAAAAATGTGTTTCTTTTCAAAGAAACAAGTTGTTTTCATGTATTCAAAGAAACATGTTGTTCTCATGTATTTCTAGTTTATCTCATTGTGAGTCTTTCAAGGGTATTAAAAGTGGGTACTCGTTGTACGTGGAATTTAAGTCTACATCCAATGAGTTCCTACGCTTTACATTTGAGTAAACCTATAAGCAAATAAGTAAAAAATACGATTCAAAAAAGTAGTTTTCTTTCATTCCCTTTGAAAATTCATAACTCCTATTTTATTATTTTAACTATTATTTTATTATTTTCATTAGGAGACCCATTTAGACCTCAAATTTACCATAATCAGTGATTAGTGTGGATAATGGTTTCCTTTCCCATTAGATAATGCTTCCACTGCTTAATAGCTTGACCTAGGGCATAGAGTTCCTTATCATACATAGGGTAGTTTAAGACTCCCCCATGAAATGTTTTAGAATGATAGCATGTCGACTTACTTCTCTGCATGAAGATTGCTCCCATAACATATCCACTTTCACCCATATCTAATTCAAAAGTCTTATGCAAGTTATAAAATGGAAGGAATGGTGCTTGACTAATCCTCTGTTTCATCTCATCGAAAGGTTTTTGTTGATTTTTCCCCACTAGAAACTCTTACCACTAGTTGTTATGGCATGGAGTGGTGCAACTTCCATTGAAAATGACATTATGAACTTTCATAGGTACTATGTTGCCTCGAAAAAATCCTAAATTTAGTGACATTAGTAGGAACTAGGAACTTGAGAATGGCCTCCATATTCATGGGATCTATATTGAGTTCCCCTCCATTGATCATGTACCCTGAATACACCAATGAATAATGAGAAAAATCACATTTCTTAAGGTTAACCAAAAACTGATGTTTTTTCATAGTCTCTAACACCTGCATAATATGTGAGATGCACATGGTAGAGCTATAAAACAATATGTCTTCCAAATGTACTTTTACAAATGAATCTAAATAGGGATGCAATACATCATTCATCAATCACATAAATGTATCTTTTTCATTACATAAACCAAAGGCATGACCAACCATTCATACACATAATGCCTTGTCTTAAAGGTGGTGTTCTAGGCGTATTTGTTTTTAGCATGTACTTGGTGGTATACTAATTTGATATCCAACTTGTTGAAGTAATTGGCATGTTATAGCTAGTATAAAAAATCATTGATCCTAGGCAGAGGATATCGATTCTTGAATGTTATGTTTTTAAAATATTTGTATTTGATACTCATTCACCAAGTCCCATCCTTCCAGGGTACTATAATGATAGGTGACCCACAAGGAGAGGTTCTTGGTTGAATTACTCCCTTCTCTAGCAGCCATTGCAACTTTTTCTTCACTTCATTTGCTTTCAGAATAAACTTTTTATATAACCCAATATTTGGTAATGGTGAGTCAAGCAACAAATGTATCTCACTTTCCACTTCTCTCTTAGGTGGGAAGTCTCATGGATAAATTATTTGTACACTTGCAACAACTTCTCCAACTATTGTTTATGCTCTTTAGCACATCCCTCCAGGGATACATTTACTCTTATCGATTCATCAACTGATCGATTATTTCTTAAGAAAATAAATACATACTTCTTACTAGAACTAGTCAATTTCTTGGCTTGGATGGCACTTACTAGAGAGATCTTGGATTTACCTTTGTGTGCATTGGTGATGTAATACTTCTCATCCTTGATAAGGTGGTACTAGTTTTTTCTCCACAAAAATATTACATCATGCATATGTCGTAGACTTAAATTCCACCCTACAGGGTCAGAGAGAGGAACACAACAGAAGATGAAAGCCAAGACAAATATCTAGCTCATGATTTAGAAAAAATTTGAGGGGTGTCATTGGTCATCTATGGGACAACCGATGATGTGTCACTTGTCATCAGTTCACAAAAAGTGACACCCTGTGTAATATTCTAGATTCACGAAGCCTTGAAGAGGCAAGCGAGGGATGAGTTAGTTCTTCAAGGCATGAGCCTTGGAACTCACATCATTTGAATCTTCATTGGTTTCTAGAAGATATAGAAGCTATCCCAATCCTCTTCAAAGAATCTATATAAAGAAGACAAATCTTGAGCATGATGAGGAAGAATTATTTACAGATATATGCTGCCAAAATTCATCGATGCTTCTCCATATACATCAGTTGCAACAAGGTTTCCTAGCTTGGTTTAAGATTTGAGGAGAAGCAAGGAGAAAAGGGGAAAAGAGGAATGCATCGACTGGTTTGTATCTTTGGATCTTATCTATGGTTGAGTCTTTTGTCACACCTTTTGTTTTCAATTTTGGTTTGAAGTGTGTTTTTGTGGCTTGCTTGGATTGTTTGTTTACACTTGTTCGTTGTCTAGTTATCCATTGAATTTTGGTAGTGCACCCAACATATCTGATCAGATTTGGTAGTGCCCTATATTGATTGCATTTGGTTTGTTTATCCTCCTATGATTGGTGTTCATTACTAAATCTACTTTCATAGGTAATTTTTGGGTTGAGATTCTTGTAGAGACATTGGAGTGGGAGTTTCAACATTACTATATATTTCCTACAACCCTTGCTTGTTGATTTGTTGGTTTTCCATTTGCAAATTGTGCTCTTGTTTAGATTAAGAAACCCTTTGCATCATATGTTGGAAAAAAAAAAAAAAAAAAAAAAACTTCCCATGCTTACAAGTTGTTGAAGCATTAGAGACAAAGTGCATTGTTGAAGTGTTGAGATATTGTCAAAATTTTGGATCTGATTCGTTTTGCAGGATTTCTTGGTGTTTGAGAGGTTGCATTTTGAAGCTCACAAAGAAAAATATATCTTTTCCCTCCCATAGTTACAATTCATTGAACTAAACAAGTGCATTAGCATTTTTGCATTGCTTTGGTTGGGTGAAGAGTGAAATATACAAGGCCATATAAAAGAATCCTAGAAGTCAGTAAAGAGTGTAAAACCCATTTTTGCAACTAGTGTGTCGGGAAGCTCCTCTACAACAGGAGTCAAGCATGAGGTTGCATAGGGGAAAGTAGGGAGACTACCCCTCTATGCTTGTTTTAGTGTTTGCGGTATCACTTTGATTACTACATATATGAGAGTTTCATTGGTGCCATTATTCTGTGTGAGGTAACACCTTCGAAGCTTCATGCTTAGTTACCCTTCCCTTATGTGTGGTCATACCTACAAGTGTTCGCTTGATCATTGATTGTGAGGTGTGGTCATACCTACAAGTGTTCGCTTGATCATTGATTGTGAGGTGGTAGCCATAGTGACCATTCCTAGGTGGCTACATAGGTGACTACAGGTGGGATGTTCCTGCAGTACATGGGGAAGATGTTCATTCATGGTCTCAGTTCCCTCAAAGAGTCCCTTCCTTAATAAAGGGTGCTTGCACTGGTCAAAATTGTTTCTTGTAATTCATCATACTTTCTCCTCATACCTTCACTAGCTAACCGTGTGGGGACTTTTTATCCTCAAAGGGTTGGCTTTTAGAAGTCCCCTTGATCCATCGGTTTGCATGATATTATCCTAGATTGGTATGTAGGTGTGTTCTCTTTGGTTCCAAGTCTATGCTAGCCCTAATTTGAATTGTGTTTTGATTTGCATATATTATTTTCACTGTGGTTGAATCACCACATCAATCTCGTCATTTACGAGGACTATATCCAATCATATAGGTACAACCACCTGTTAAGTGACATGAGATAATTGACTGTGAGACTGAGGAGACTGGCCTGGTTGAAGTGGAAGTGGTTGACAAAATTCCTCCACCGAACTTTAATCCTCCTTTGACTAATCACGAGGCACATGTACTTGTCCATATAAGGGAACTTTTTAGTGAACCTTTTTCTTTGTTCAACGACCCTTTCACCATGTTAGGCCCAAGTGTTTCATTCAATGGGATTGAGCCATCAGTCCCATCTGTGAGTGGGACTGTGGGCATCCCAATGATGTCCACATTACCATCCTTGAGCACCATTAGACCTAGTACACCATCTATGCCAATTTTTGTGGGTCCCTCTATCTAGGGGACATCGGTCATGTCTTCTTTTGCATCCACTAGTCTACCTAGCACTCCCAAACCCATCCCATCCTTTGCAATTCCCATAGTCATATCCTCTTCCAGTGGGGGGTCAAGCCTTAGTTTCAGTATGGGGAGTGGAATTATTTCCACCTCTACCATTCCTATGAGCGGCCTTAAGTTGTCTAGTGTTGGTTTTCCTTTTGTACAGAACTTTCCTAGTGGTTTTGGGGTTGTCCCTAGTCAATATTGGGGCAACAATATGTTAGGAGGGTTTAACTTCCCATGGGGTAGTACACTATTCCCCGAGGTTACATACCTTGGGGGAAATTTTTCACAATGAGGAGGCTATCCCTTTATTCATACCTCCGGTCTCGAGGGGTTTTTCCTTGGGACTAGTCTTTGGAACACATTTCATTTTGGATCTACACCTACCTCTAAGGAAAATCCCCTCAGGGGCACGCCTAGTCCTGGGAGCAGCCATGCTCTTGGGAGTGCCACCATCCCTAGGGGAACTCATTCTTATGGAACACCACAACCCTCCAACACCATAAATGTAAGGGGGATTTAAGGTTCATATAGGACTGTAGGGACTTAATCTTCCTCCTAGTATTCATTTTCCCATACATTGTTTCCTTTCCTTGCAACATTCAACTTCTTGATTTGTCACATTTAACAAATGAACCTATTTCCCATAACCCTTCATGGTCGATCATGCTTACTAAGCTACCATCAGACATGCCTAAATTCAATGGAGAGATGGGCGAAGACCCCTCCATGCACATAATGACTTATCATTTGTGGTTCTCATCCAATTCCTTAATAGATGATAGCATAAGGTTGCATCTTTTCTAGAGATCTGTGACCGAAAGTGCCACCAAATGGTTTATTGAATTACAAGGTGCTTCTTTTAAAAGTTTCAATGACTTGGAAATGGTGTTTCTAACACACTATCAATTGCCCATATGGTATGAGATTGGAATAGAGATCTTGACGTCCCTGCAACAAAACACCTCCACTCATGGCACCCACATTTATGACCATATCCATGAGTGGAGGTGAAGACATAGTATGATCAAGACCCAGATTCCAAAAAAAATCCTAATGGAATGGTTTACAAAGTCCCTCTTACCACCCATTTCCAAGGATGTAGCTATAGTCGGGGAAACTACCAAAGAATAAGAAATCATATGTGCCCAACACTTAGATTTGATTTACTCTCAATCAACCATTCTTTATGATATTATCCCACATGCTCCTAGGTCGTCGATAGATCCTAGAAAACCAAACCCAAAACCCTACGTTGATGATGTGGCAGGTTCTATATCCCATGCCACTGTGGGCCAATTAGTTGACCAGATGGGTCACATGTCCATTCTGTCACACTCGTCGACTATTGGTCCCTTGCATGATTTATGGGGAGGACCCTCCTACTCATCAGTGTCCTCAGAAGGATGAGATCCATTGATTTTTGGATTAACAAAGGGCCCCCTAGAAACATGTTGTCCTAACTCATCCTTTTCCCCCTCAACCTCAACACATGGTTGCAACAAATACGCAAGGGTGCATGGAAGGAACCCCTTAACATGAGGGTTCATCCTTGAATGGTTCAATTTTCATGTGTGACCAGACAATCAATTTACATACTCGAGTAAAAAACTACGACAATTCCAAGCCTTCTCCTGTTGTGCCAGAACCAACATCTTCTTCCCAGCTTGGTGGCCCTCTTCAGATAGAGAAGCCATCTTTTGACACACCACTTCGCCCCTCGAAGGGATTTCTTCTATGAACGTCACATCACCCGAATACACGGGTTTCCCACAATGATAGTATTGTGGAAGATTGGCCCAGACACCATGTGTCATGTCTGCACTCGAAGTCCTCCAAAGATTCCTAGCACAGAGGAAAGCCTTATTGTTTTCCATAGGTAGGGTTGATTCCTCAGAGTCAAGTTTGATCACCTTCTATTCTGATCGGGTTCATCATAGGCTCTCCCATCAAATCTCTTTCCAGATCAACGTGAGATCAATGGGGAAAAAATATTTCACGTAGTGATTGATGAAGGAACCTTGACTTGCATTATGTCTATGTCATGTTGAAAGACCCTCATCTCTCCAAAGCTCGATACATCTACGACATTGTTGAAATAATTTGATGAACATATGTACCATCCCCATGGGATTATCACATCCTTATGCATCAAGTTAGGTGGTAAGACTATCTCTATTTCTATGAAATTCATCGATGCACCTATTGAGTACAATATGTTATTTTACCACACTTGAATCTATGAGATTACTGTAGTTTTCTCATCGTTCTTTAGCATCTTATGCTTCCCTCATCAAGGGAAAATAGTGACAATTGATCAAGTTTCATTTTGTACCCTAATGTACCCTTTGTCGATGATACCCAACCATCTTACATGAGTGTTGGTGTAGGGATGTTCAAAGACTCTTTGTTCATGGGAAATTTCCCTCTTCCCCCACCATCTCCTATTGCGAACCTTGCTCCTATCAACATGATTTCATCATTTTCCAGTGGATCCCTCAAGTCTATCGATCCTTGGGTGGTACCTTGTCCCGAAGATGTTGAATCATATTGAGCTTCCATGATGCTCATCATGGTCGATATTTTCAATCCAACAATCCCATCAACATCCATTGATATTGGTCAACGACTCCATCCTCGAATGGAATGTGATCATCCTACTCCACCTGTAAGGGTTGTTGACTCTTTGAGTTCACATGATTTACTAGATACTGAGTTGTCTTCAGATAAGGCCATCCTCGATGTCATGGATTCCATTGATAATCCCAAGGAAGTTGAACATCATTAGGAATCCATCCTTCCTCATTTGGAACTGAGAAGCCATGGTTATATTTTTCAGAACTTCTTGTTGAATTCTCTACTTCTCATTACATCGAAGATTTACATTTTGTACCCCCTTTACATCTTGATGGCCATCATCAAGGAGTTATGAAAAATCACGATACTACTCATGATGAGTACCTTTGTATATAGAAATGAATTCCTATATGGAATGGCTTCGACATGGTGTGCCATATGATGCTAACAATGGCCTATGATTTCATTGATTATAAAAAGGATCCTTGGTTGGAGCCTAGCAATGAAAAAGGATCCTTGGTTGGAGCCTAGCAATGGGATCTACTTGCGAGAGGCATAACTTCCAAATACAAACTCTGATTGTGGTGACTTTCATATCGTTGGAGTGATTTTATTGTGTAGACTAACATCAAGGGGCTAGGAGCTATGATCACAAATTTTTAACCCCAAAAAGTGTCATTTGGTGCCTCAAAATGGCTATGGAAGGTTCCAAACCCCAAATCTCCAAACTAGGACCTGCCACTAAAATAGGCCCTGCAAGCCAATTACTCCAATTTTCCACCCATAAGGTACTAAGATGGATGATAATTATATAATGATCGATTATGGATCAATGGTGCACATTGTTTATCTCCCTTCCATCAATGGTGTGGAATGAGTGTAAGGAAGCCCACAACTCTCAGGAGTGAAGGAGGAATGAAGGGCTCATGAAACCAAGGCATTCCACGAGATAAAAAAAAACGAGCATGTGAACAATCATGAAAATATTAATATGGTTAATGGTTTGTTAAGGAAAACAAAAACGTTTTAGTAGAATAGAATGTGAGTAGGCACAAACCACCCCTCTAAACATTTGGATGATTGACGAAAAAGTTGGAAAATAAGATGAATAATAGCAAAGAGGAAGGAGAGATGAAGCAAAGGATGAAGAAAATAAGTTAGTGAGCATGTGTTGGTAATTTTCCCTCTTTTGTAAGACTAAGTGAGGTTTAGAACATGAGGAATATCTTTTTATTTTTTGGCATGAAATTTAATAATATGTTGTGTGCTTGGAGATTTAAATTGCAACGATGTAGCTTGCTAATTTTTACAATCATAAAAATATTCTTCTTTTTTTTTTCAAATTAAAATAAATAATTAAAATATTTTAATTTAAAATTATAATTATAATTAAGATAAATCTCTATAAAAAAATTATAAAAATATATATTTTTTGTTTTTCAAATAAAATAAACAATTATAATATTTTAATATAAAATTATAATTATATTTAAAATACATCTTTATTAAAAAAAATACAATGATTAATGATCAATATTTCATATAACCATTCCATGTGTATGGCTTGTAATGGTTTTGAATTTCATAAAAGCATCAATGGATGTGAGACTATTAATTATAAGTATATTAGAATTTCGCAGAGACATCTTATTTGTATGTATGTGTAGAGAATCTTAAAAACATTTACATCATAGGAAATCATAAATATATATTTTAATTATATATATATATATATATATATATATATATATATATATATATATATATATATATATATATATATACTTTTTTAAATTTGAGTGTTGATTTTTGTGTAAAATATACATAACATAAGTTATAAATTATATAGTAAAGGTATGCATAGTACATGATACAAATTTTATAAAAGATGGAGGTTGCAACTTGCAAGTTACATGCATAGCATATTACAAAAGTTACAAATATTATAACCTACAAGTCATCTAGATTATTTGGAAATTGGACCCTGAAGTGAGGGTTGAGAGGGAAGAATTAGAAATTGGAGCCTAAAGTGGCGATTGAGAGGGAAGAAAAAATCAAGGATTCAAAAACACTAGCAAAAACCTGCATTAAATTGCAATTGTAATAATGAAAATCCTCTTTCTTTAGCTGAAGCTAGAAAACAAGGTTTGATTCATCAATAGTAGAATGTGATAGGGTATATGAAATTTGGAAAGATACTAAGCAAAGAATAATCTTAAAAATTCAAGGATTTTTCTTTTCTATTTATCTTTTTTAATGGCGTTGTATTTCATATGATATAAGAAACATCAAATATTTTATATAAAATTCTGTATTTTGATGATGTTATTTTATGCACAAGTTATCTTTGTATTCACAACAAAATTTGCTATAGAAGTACCCATAAAATTTATACTCTAATCTAAATAAAAAAAAAAAACTTTCATAAAAATATATTTTTCAAGTTTTTTTAATTTTTAATGTTATTTTCCATCATTACTTTCTATTTGGAAATAGAACATAACATATTAATCATGCCTTAGCCTCTGTATTAGTCTATAATCTCATATTTATTCTTTGTATTAAGAATATTGAGTGATGGTTACCCTCGAATATTCTAAGTGTTTTATTAAATAAAAATTCCATATATCTCACAAAGTCCACGGGATCAATGACGTTACATTTTAATTATTAATGGAATGATGCGCCCGCTTTAGATACGCCATCTTCACCTCTTCGGTGCGAACATTTAGCGGGGAGATTAAATTATTTTATTTAATATATAACTTTTTATAAAATTTAAGAAAACTTTATAAAAATAACAAAATAATCTATATTGAAATAAACTTAACTTTCAAATCCAACGCTACGCTAAACCTTTCATAAAACCCTAATCCAAAGTCAAACAAATTTGGATTACAATATATTTGCCAAAGTCAAATATAATAAAGAAAAGGCCAGGAGATTACAATTAAAGTCGCAGCCTTTTACGGCAATGCTTTAAAATGAAAAGGGATTTAACGGAGGAAAATATTATATTTATTTTAAATTATGAATTAAATGAGAAAGAATTTAATGAAGAAAAATATTATATTTATTACCTAATCCAAAGTCAAACAAATTTGGAATTACAATATATTTGCCAAAGTCAAATATAATAAAGAAAAGGCCAGAAGATTACAATTAAAATCGCAGCCTTTTACGGCAATGCTTTAAAATGAAAAGGTATTTAACGGAGGAAAACATTATATTTATTTTAAATTATGAATTAAATGAGAAAGAATTTAATGAAGAAAAATATTATATTTATTTTAAATTATAATAAATTTATAGAAATTAATTAAGGAATTGAGAGGTGTTTTCTATATTTAATATAAATATATGAATGAGAAATTATTTTGCAGAAAAAAGATATTATTAAAAAAAAAGTTAAATCAAAATTTAAAGAGAAAATGTGGTGTAATAAAGAGTTAGAGGAGAAAAGAAAATTAAGGTAGTATAAAGATGTTATCAACCCTAATGTAGAAAATCAAAATTATCTATCTGTTTTGCCAAGTGTAAAGAAAAAAATAAACATT
>CBVK0102515408.1:0-13029 GCA_900067695.1 Picea abies
TTGATAGTGGTAGCACCCACAATTTTATTCATCGTCGCATTGCCCAAGAAACCAATTTCTATATTCATGTTGTCAATAATTTTCAAATGATGATAGCCTATAGTGGGCCCATGAAATGTGGTGGTGAAAATGTGCATCTTCAAATTGGACATTACCACCTGAAATCTCATATGTTTTCCATTGGAATGGGCAGTTGTGACATTGTGTTAGGTGTTGAGTGGTTACACACTTTGGGTCCCATTCTTATGGATTTTAAGGAATTAACCATGCAATTCCAATAGGAGGGAAAAAGGCATCAATTCCAAGGTCTCACAGTTGTTTCTCCTGAGATCATTAGTTCCCATTGCATGGAAAATATCCTCAAGAAATACCACTCCATTGTTATTGTTCAAACCCATTCTATTCAAGCGGTTGAGACACCCTCTATGCATCCTGACCTCCAAGCTATATTCTCCACACATCAAGTTGTTTTTTCGACTCCTCGGGGACTTCCGCCTTCTTGTGGTGTTCATGATTATTCCATCCCCCTTGTTCCTGGAAGTCTTCCTCCCAATCTTCTCCCTTATCATAATCCCTTTTCCCAGAAGAATAAATTGAGAAAATAGTGCAGGAATTTCTCCAAGCAGGTGTTATCCACTCTAGAAATTTATAAAATTAGCATCATTACTATAAATCAAGTGTGTATATTTATAATTCAAGTACATGCATTTAAATTCAATTACAAAGAGTCTATGAAATACTTATCTATTATAGTTGATAGTTGACCAACTGATTATGGGTGTTCACCTTTCCACCCAACTGTAGGCTTAGATGCATTCATTTTTAGCATTATGGCCACCCCTGTGCCAAGCCATGATATCACTAGTGAATCTCTCTCAGTTTCTTGGTAAGATTTGAAGATTACTCTCCTTCAATATACTCTAGGTAGATATTATTCTTACACCCACCTAGCCCAGGCCCCTTTGAGGTTTATCATATGCCTTCCCAACATCAAGCTCATGACCTCCTTAGATCAGTGCAGGTTTTCCCCGGTCTTCTATGCTTCATCTCCCTATTCTATGTGTTCTCTGATCTCTTTATTATAAGCACTCGTGCATTCCTTTAAACATCTCTCTTCCTTCGAGGACCGAACTCTCCTCCAGTTCTCTCTTTGTGCATATCCAGGCTGCACGCCCCCCTTCCCCCAAGGCTCTCAAACTATTGCACGCATAACTTAGGTAGGTTATCCACCTGTCCTTTTGTTTCTTCTGTCAGAAAGAAACTCATGGGTCAATCCTGGGGACCCATGGTGATATTTCATATTGTCTTCTAGTTGACCGATTCATGTCCCTTATGAAATCCCTCCATACTTCCATTCATTGGGGTGGTTGGTTGTTCAACTACCAATCCCTCTTCATTAACCAGCTTCTCGTGTTTTCCGGGCTAAGGGGAAAATAATATGAATTTTTCCAATTAATATTTTTGAAAGATGGCGTGGGGTCCTTTAACTTAATAGAACCTCCCCTCATTCCTCTAGTGATACCATGGACGGTACTTTAAGTCTTCACCCATCAGTCAATTGTCGACATTTACAATCAAATAATAATACATTTACAATATTTGCAAGCCATTGCATGGAAATCATAAATTATGATTAATTACAGACTAGGGGAAATGGGGGTGTTACAACAACTATGTGGGATGCATAAAAATCATCAAGCAAAAGTTTCTGGACATGAGCAACAACACATGGCAAATAACAATATTGAACATTTGTTGGACACGAATCCTCTTTTTACATTAGATGAAAATTTTCATACACTCTTGCAAAATATTTGTTCCATGCATTCCATGTTTCACTTCTATTTTTGTTACTCTTCCATTGAATCGTGGAATGGATCAATATATAATTTGTTACTTTTCCCAAAAAACAAATATAGATAAGCACTACAATGATATCTATAAGCAAATCATAGACCTGTCATTGCTTCAAGACCAAGTGCATTTTCTTTGCACCATTTCTAAATCACTGCCCTTTCCTTCTAAATATGAGAAAAATCGATGCCCCAAAGGTCATTGCGACTTCCTCAAAACTACCTATCTTGTCACAAAAAAAGTGCATAACTATTGTGAATGTGGAGACGCCAAAGCATAACAACTCGTGACCATGTCTTTCATCCACACAGCGGTCGAAAATAGAACACATGTTTTTTATGCCCACCACACACATGTCCCCAATGTCAACGAACACAACCAATATGTATGCATACTTCAAAAACATGGTTGTAGCAAAAGCCTCAGCAGGACCATGAAGGTGTTGAAATGAATGATGACAACCAACATAAATTATTTGCACAATAATTTAATATACACAAGTGTTTCCCACAATGGCCATATGCATCTGCAAAGTACACAGCCTCACAATACATAACTAAACTGGCTACAGACATATGTCCATAAAAAAATCCTTCCCGCAACCTAAGAAACCACATTCCTTGCCACAACCCATATTGCAAAACTATTGCAAAGTCCAACACGCGGAAGCATGACAACGTAGGGATCCTTGACAATCGGCATCAATGTTTCAAAAAACAATTGAAAATAGAACAAATGTTCACTACACCAAGAAAAAACATGCACATAACTCGTGGATGTAGTTGCATTATGTCTTTTCATAGAGAAGAGGTGCATAAGACATAACCATACCGAGCACCCACATATGTTAATCATCCAGACAACATGGAAAAAATCCATAGTCCAAAACTATCGCAAGCACCAATGTGCAAAATCACTGCAATGCAAGCATCTCAGATAATTGGTAACAATTCTCTACACAGGAATTGGAAACAAACCAAATGTGATGACCTCTGGGCCAAAAAACCCACATATGCAGAGTATTGATTAACTCTGTTGTAGCTTCAAAATTTGTGTTGCTCTCAACTTCTCAATACGGGCCCAAAATATCTCCTTTAACATAGATATGTGTTCTCTGTTGTTAGGTGCTTAGCTTAAGTTCTCTTCTATATGGCGCTAAACTTCTTATCCTCCATGTGACCATATGTGGGAAACTTGCGCCAACTCTACAACATCAACTCCTATGTCCAAGCGCTTATTGTCATAAGACCTCGAGCTATGAACTGGTGCTTATCTTCGTTAGTGCTTAACTCCCCTCAATCCATCAAACCTTTCTATCAGAGTATCACTCACACACAGGTTAATTTATCTACTTCAATCACGGACTTCGATCAGACTGTAACACTCTGACGAGTTTAACAACTTTGAACAACTCGAACTCTGACAATTTCCTATTATCGAAGTTCTAACAAACTGCAAACTTTTATGGTCTAACTCCGATGCATTGAACAACTTCGATAGGTCTGAGTCATTGATCTCTCATGATCAAAAGTCATAATTCATTCACCTTTATTCAACTTGAACCTTAGTCTCTACGGATTTTCACCATGCGTCTCATTCTGAACCATGGATCTACTCAACCTTGAATAGATCTCCACCATCGATCTAGAAACTCTAAATACTTTTCTCTAACAATCTATGGCCACTAGAACACCTCCATGTGTTCTTCCTCAATCTGTCGATCTAAATGATCTCGAATGGATCCTCATTGTTGATTGGCATCTATCATCCACTATGATCTTTCGACCGTGTATCACTATGATTATTGTAGGAACTTCTCTCTGTCGTTGATCTATCCTTATCGATCAATCTCACTCGTTGATCGAGCTACCATCTATCAGGGTATTCCTCCAATTATTTACTCCAAAACACTAAATCTAAAGGTCTTTAGATTGTCTCTCCCTCAACGTATTAGACTCTGAACTTAGAATTGACTCATGTCATCGATCTGGATGGACTCCAATCCAAATATAATCTCAATTTTCCAAAGTTAGAACAAATGAACAAAACCTTGGTCTGATAAATCAACGATCATAATTACTCCTCGTCCTAATCGGATGGTCATTATTTCTCCTTGCTTGTAAAGGGATTCGATCCATGTACTTGAAGGTTTTCGACCTTCAATTCACCTGCACATATAATAGGATTTAAACTCTATTCATCCCTGATTCCACTCCAATTCAACTCTGAACTCATCCTCTATTGATCTTAGGTTGGGATCATCGATCCTTCCTTCTCTACGTTGATGGTTTCTGATACAACTTAAACCAAAAAACTTTAAACAAAACTATGAAGAGTTCGACCTGGACTTCAATCACTTAACACATGGACACCAATACAATGAAAGGAATATCCAAAATCCCACACTGACACCATAAACACAAATATTTATATTAATGAATATTTGTACACAATTCACACAAGGCCTTCATCCTTCCTAGCCTGATTTACATTCAATAGTCCTCTACTTGGCCTTTGGCCATAGTTGGCCTTTTCCTCACACTCTTCCTATCCTCTCTCTCTCTCTAATGTGTCCTTCTCTTATGTTCCCGTCTCCAATGCCCATAAGCTTACATAGTTAAAGAAGGTATATGAATTGTCAATTAATTTAGATCCTACTCAGACTCCACAAAATCTGCAACCTAACTCTAAGATCTCTTAGATCCATAATATCCTCAACTATTTCTAAAATCTCTATTTATCCCTAGGATCTCCATTCTTTCTATATTTGCTAAAACAAGGCAGATTCAATTACAATTTACATTTCCAATCAAATCAAATCCTAACTTATGTAGAACTTCTAGATTTCAAATAAAACATAGGAATTGCGATAATTTCAAGTTAGGGAACCCACTCCCTTAGTGAATGCAAAGACCCCCTTAAGTTTGTTCAACAAGGTTGTTTTGGAGGGAAAATTCTTCTGCATCAAAATGTCCATTGTGCCATGCAAAAAACTGTACAAATCACGAAAGACATAGCTATGGGGGATGTCGACAAATCGTCCAAGAAAAACTTTCTTCACATAATCAACAACACATCACACATTACAATATTGAACACCTACAAAATATTTGTTTTATGCAGTCCAAGGCTCCCTCCCATTTTTTGTTACTCTTCCATTGAATTACGAAATGAAGCAATATATCATTTCTTTCTTTGCCTCGAAAACTAAGATATACATGCATTACAATAATATCAAAACGAACTAGGACCCTATTTCCTACAACAATTGCTTCAGATTCTTGACATCAAGAAATATCATTTGAAAAAATGCAACTATTTGCATTTCCAAATGTAAATGAAAATGCTAAAGACATAATTGCACTGAGTTCTCACACATGTTCATCGCAAAGGTATTGCAAGTGTCTATGTGCAAAAGCACCGCAATGCAGAGATGCCATAGAGTTGATATCAATTATCTGCACAGGAATTGAAAACAAACTGAATGTTCACTATGCAAGGCAAACAAAACATGTACAAAGCACATAAGTAACGATTATGCGTGATGTGGAAAAACTGTCAAAGCAAACATCCTTGCACATACACAACAATGCATTAAACATCACAATATCTTTTGAAAAATGCAACTATATGCATCTTCAAATACAAATGAAATTCAAAGAGAACTATCAATACATACAATTTGCGTACCATGAACCACAAGGATGTTAAACAAAACACGAGAACTAAGTCCAATAAAACACAACACTTGCACTATGATGAAGCATATACTATTAGACGAGAATCACACAAACTAATTGCATATATCCAAGAAACGTAGGTGAATATCCATATATACAAACACAAAATAAGAATTGGCATAAATTATTCACATGTGAGTTGAAAATAGAGACAATGTTCATTGTCCCAGGAAAAAACCTTGTACAAAGCACAAAAGATACTTTTACGTGGGATGTAGACATATTGTTAAAGAAAATGCTTCCACGCATAAACAATGCATTTCACATCACAATATCTTTCGACCTGCGAAAGCACCGCAATGCATAGATGCCTCGAAATTAATATCAATTATCGACAAGGGAATTGAAATAGACTGGATTTTCACTGTGCAAAGAAAAAAAACTTGCACAAAGCACAAAAGTAATGGCTATGGATAAACTGTCAAAGCAAACCTCCTCGCACATAGGCAACAATGCATTGCACATCACAATATCTTTCAAAGAATGCAACTATCCACATCTTCAAATGCAAATGAAATCCAAAGAAAACTATCAACACATACAATTTTCCATACAATGAACCACAAGGGTGTTAAATAAAACACCAGAACTAAGTCCAATAAAACACAACACTTGAACTATGAATGAAGCATATACTATTAGACAAGAAGCATACAAACTAATTGCATCTATCCAACAAACATAGGTGAATATCCATATCTGTAGATGCAAAATAAGAATTGGTATAAATTATCCGCATAGAAGTTGAAAACAGATTGAATGTTCATTCTCCTAGGAAAAAAACCCTGTACAAAGCACAGAAGATACAACTACGCGGGATGTGGACAAATTGTCAAAGCAAACACTTCCACACATAAGAAAGAGTTCATTTCACATCACAATATCTTTCGAAAATGCAACTATTTGCATATGATGATCATGAACATGATTGAATAAAACACTAGAACAAACTCCAAGAAAACACAACACTTGCACTATGCATGAAGCATACACTATTAGACAACAAACACACAAACTAATTGCATTTGTACAACAAACATAATTGAATATCCATATCTATAGGCGCAAAATAAGAATCAATTTCTAATCTTCCATGCCATATAGCATGCAATGCACATGATTGGTTACCTTCTGACAGATTTGCAGAAGCTCAAAACCACAATTCTTGCAACTCACAACATACAACACTTGAAAATTGACAACACCTTCATCTTTTTTAATGCCTTTTTTTCTTGTTATCCTTTAATTGTCTTCGACGTACACACTTTTTGTAACAAATCCTAACCCGCTTAAATCGCCTCTGCAAAAAGACAAAACAATAATCAACCATTTCAACCAGTAATAGACTTGAAGTAGGTGCAATACGCATGAGGGTTTTTCCCTCTGTATCTTTGACTGTTTTCAACCTACCTAGTTTCTGCCAATAACATAATAGAGTTCACTGCACTATGCATGCAACCAAATTGGGTCAAAGCAAGATAGTGGATGAACATGATTTATTACCCGCTCACATTGATTTGTAGAAGCCCAAATTCATGTCTAGTAAGTCGTTAATTGCAACACTTGCAACTTCCGAAGAGCACTGTCTTTCTGGATCGTAGCACACTATATCATATTAAAATGTAAATAACTCAACATTTACTTTGAACAAACAAACTCAATAAAAACTCCTTGCAATCCATAAAATTCCCCACATAGAATCTTGTCATAGACATTTATTTACATTTATTAAAATATGTCTATACATTGTATAATAATAAATACATTTGCATGTTCTTTGACCTATATCTTTCAATGTCTCCATTCAATAGCTAACACAGTGGCAAGTTTCGAGAATCGATACCATCTCTTAACTTTGACACCTGTACATGTAATCCTTCCAACCATGTGCTACAACTGCATAATTAAATTTCTTAGTAAATTGTCACCACCGACCCAACAATAAGATCTTGTTTTAAAAGACCAATGTCAAGGTAGGAAATAAAATTGAATTTCTAACACCAAAATTAAACTATAAAAAAAAACCATAATTTTTTGATCAACACAACAACAAATTCGTGATCAACACAAAACAAATTGTTAATCTCAAGCCTTCAAAAGAGACTAATAATAAACTAAATACTTTTGAAAATCCATCTCTTCAAATTTGATAATACTAAAAAATTAAAATCACCAAAAACAAAATGTTAAATACTAATTACTACAAAACTAAAATAACAAAGTCAAATATTAAAAAGTGTAATAAGAAAATCTTATTATCAATAATAAATTTGTATTAAAATCAACTAAACTTTTAAATATAATTAATTAGTTTTATGAATTTTAAGTTTTTCTCCATCTAAATAAATTTAAAAAACAAAAATATTAAATTATATTAAAAAAAAATACTACATAATTACACTTTTCATTTTGTTCAAAAATTGTCGGAAGAACCACAGTGCTATTGATAGCTTGTCTTCGACGTTTCGGATCCACAACATGATCCATCTTCAGGACAAAAAAGCCTGAAATTAAGGTTGATTTAATGAGGTGGCACACTAGCAATCTAGGGTTAAAATCTAGTTTTATATTTTCCATGTATTAAAATTCCACATACTATAAACCATATTATTAAGATTCTACATACTATAAGATGGATTGCTTTAAAATGATGTAGGTTTGCTTTGTGGTACTATGATTAGTCCAGGTGTTCCAAATCTACCCGTTAATCCGTTGTTAACATAAAATGGTAAGGACGTGAAATAACAAGTACGCCGACATGGTTCTTACCTTGGGGGGACATTGTGTCTAGGGCGTGGTTGGTTGAGTTTAGAGGGGAGGTATAATTTCCATGTTGGGACCTTGAAATTATATTGAAGTGATTTATAACTCTCTCGGAAATTATATTGGTAAGTTTAGAAGCGAGATATAATTTCCATGATGGGGTTTTGAAATTATTTTGAAATGATTATTATTCATCAAGTTGAGTTGAGTTTTTAGTTTTTTCCAATAGAGAAAATTCTCAATTATATTAATATATAATTTGGTTCTCATATCAAGAATATATTTCCAAAAATATTTTTACTGTTTGATATATCTTTTTTCTACAATGGTTTTTCAGCCAATAAAAGTGTTAAAGATCAAGAGTAGTACTAAAGTAAGAGGAAATATTGAATATCAAGAGTGGCAAAAAAGAGGAAAATCCATATTTCTAGTTGTCACTATACTGTGAAAATGTAGTAGCATAAGGTATCATCCTTCTCTAAGCCTGGAGTGATCGTTGAGAACTGTAGTTGTAGGTCTTAATGTAACTTTAGATGTCACTATACTGTGAAAATGTAGTAGCATAAGGTATCATCCTTCTCTAAGCCTGGAGTGATCGTTGAGAACTGTAGTTGTAGGTCTTAATGTAACTTTAGAACGTGTGGAGGGCCCTCGTGTCCTTCAACCCAATGATTGTATGTGATTATGCCACCCTTTTTTTGTAGGGCGACCTTTGAAGGTAGATATGCTTCCTTGTTGTACTCTCGATAAGTATGCATGAAACTGAGCTTCCTGAAGGTGGATTGAAGTTGTTTAATTCTATCCTTCTAGGCCAAAAGTGTTTTGACCTCTAGCTTACCCTTGTTTTTCAACCAATGTATAACTATTCTGGAATCCCCAAGAATTTGAAGAACTTCGATGTTTAGTCTAGATGTCAGTTGAAGACTAACCTAGGCACCCAATAATTCATCTCTGGTGTTGGTATCCGAGCCATAGTTGAAGGTCCATCTGTATTATGAATTCATCGAGAAGCTGATCAAATCCCCTACTCCACTCTAAAGACCATTGGACTATGCCGCTCCATCAAACCACCCAGTAGGTATACCCTCTAGAATAAGTGTCTTGTCTTTGATCCTATTTACCTCTTTTCTTGGGTGTATGTCTGTCCAGTTTTTTAGCATACCAAGTATTTTATAAGCAACTGTGCTTGTAAATGGGGTCCCATTTTCAAAGACTTTTTTATTCCTATCCAGCCACATGAACCAATAGACCATGGGAGGAAGTTTTTGAAATTTGCATTCCCCTTTTGAAAAGGAATCATAACATGCAGATAATGTATTCCCTTCCCAAGCAGTAATTGTGTTTTGTTCAAAAGTGATATTGTCTCGTACTTATCGAGTGAAGGGACACTTAATAAAAAGATGCATCACAGACTCTTAATCTCTATTGCACAGTTGGCATATGTTGGGTCCAACCCATCCTTTCCTTTCCAGATTATCCCAAGTGTGTATTTTTTTTCTATTGTTAGCCAGGTGAACAACTTGATCTTTTGTGCTATATTCCAGGACCACAATTTTACCCTCCATCCACCAATATTATTTTTCCAGAGAGTGTTTTTGATGGCTGTGTAGACATTTTTTACTATTAAGAGGCTCGATCTGTCACCCTTGTCCACATAAGTTGGTCATCATAATCTTGAAGTTGGATTCCCGAACGTGAAAGCTCCATGCAAAATTTATCCCACTCCACTACGAGCTCAATAGATAGTCCAAGCTCGTTACTGGTTTTCCAACAGTCTGTAAGAATCCCAGGTCTGGAATTTCCTCTTGCTTGAAAAATATACCTGATGTTTTTTGAATTTAGATGAGTAATAAGCTGTGGATATATGTAAGATGCCTTATCCAGTCCTATAATAAAATCATTTCCCAGGATAATTGAGTGTCCTGAGCCCAAATTCCAACAAAGCCAATGGGTGATCCAATTTACCAACTTTATCAGGTTTCTCCAAATCTAAGAGCCCGCCCTTGCTAGGTTTGTAGTTGTCCTGAACCAAGTGGCCACTGAAACATGGGGAAGATATTTATCTTTTATAACAAAGTGCCAGATTCCATCTTCTGTCAACACAAGCCAAAGGGATTTGGCAACCAAGTGCTTTGTTAAAATGGAAAATGTTTTTGATCCCCCATCTGCCTTTATTTTTTGGTTTGGACAAGGATTCCCAGTTGCAGAGATGTTAAAGAGTATATTCAATGTTTCCCAACCAAAGAAAATTGCAAGTTAGTTTCCTTAGCTTGTCTAAAACAATCGTTGGTATGGCTCCAAGAGCCATACACAATATAGGTTGTCCTTCTAAAAACAAATTGATGAGAGTGAAACGACCTCCTAAGGAGAGCCATCTATTGCACCAGTGTCCAATTCTTTTCTCCACCTTTGCTACAAGCCAGTTCCAGTTTGTAGCCTTATAAGAATCGACTTTAATAAAATATCCAAGGAACTTAAAACCTTCTGAGAGGTGTACAAATTTATAAGGAAAAAGATCTTTTAGTAGTTCCAAGGAGTGATCTTGCAAACTGGTATAGTGGAAAGTCGACTTTGTCCAATTTATCAACAAGCCCAAGGCACTGCAGAAAGTATTTAGTGTGTCTTTTATTTCCATCCATTCCTTTAAAGAACCGTTATTCATGATTAGGACATCATCGGAGTACAGGAGGTGTAAAATCTTGACGATCCTGGACACTTTTATCCTCGTAATCTTCCCTTCTGCTTGACCTTTTTTTAGTAGTAGACTTAATCCTTCCATGACCAGGATGAACAAAAGTGGTGAGAGAGGTAAGCCCTGCCTCAATCCTCTGCCACTATGAAAGAAAGATGAATTTTTACCATTAACCAAGATGACGAAATTTGCATTTGTCACACAACTCATGATCCACTTTATAGAAGATTGATTGAAGCTTGATTGAGTTGGGATTAATCTAAGGAAATCTCGATCAATGCAGTCAAATGATTTTTTAAGATCCAATTTCAGGATAAGTGCCTTTGTATTTCTCACCTTTATACTGTGCAAGCACTCTTGGGTGGTGCCAATGACATCTAAAATCTGTCTTCCCTTTAAAAAACCCAATTGTTCATCCGATAGTGTCCTTGAGAGGATAGGCTTGATCCTATTAGCAATGATTTTTTAGATTAATTTGTAGCACAGATTGCAGATTGAAATCGGTCTATAGTCGCCAAATGAAGTAGGATTATTTTCTTGAGGAATTGGTGTCAGGAAGGACAAATTCAACGCACCAATCACCTTTCCTCTAAGTCTGGAATATTCCACTAGTTCCAGAAGTTCAGCCCCTACTAAATCAAAGAAGTGTAGATAGAATTCTACAATCCAGCCATCAGGGCCTAGACTTTTATCTTTGGTAAATGATTTTAAAGCATCCAATACCTCTTGTAGTGTGCAGGGGCTATCCAAGTGATTGGAGTCCTCCACTATGACTAATCGAGGAAAGAGTCTGGAAACATTGACTGGATCATGTAGATTATTATGTACAGTCGCGTCATAGAAGGATTTGAAGTAGTTTGTAGAAGCTATCTTTAGGGCTTGTTGTCCATTGTGGTTGTTACCTGATGCATATTTTATTTCCCAAATGTGTTTTTTGTTTCGGCAAGAGCTCACAAAATGGTGAAATAATTTTTTGTTTTGATTGCCACACTTTATTCAGATAGCTCTGCTCTGTTTTCTCAACAGAGCTTCTTCTGCGAGAAGGATTTGGTTCCTCTCAGTTTATAGAAGTTTCAAGGTGAGATTCCTGCCATGGTTCCCCCCTTCCTATGTGTCTGCTTGTAGTAGTGCATGTAAATAAATCTCCAGATCTTGCAGTCTAAGGAGTTTTTGTTTTCTGTGGATTTTTTCCCAATGTTTGATACGAACTTTTAGAGACTTTAATTTCCAAACAAATCATTGTTGAATTCCTAGCTCGTTCTGAAAGATGGTGTCATTCCAGACTTCCTTAACAATAGAGTTGAATTCTTCCTCGAGCAACCGGCTCGAATTCAATTTAAAATGATATGCCTTCAATAATAGAGGAGAATCAAGTTGCATAAGAATCAGATCATGGTTCGACAAATAAGGAGAATCCACCCAGGTCCTGATTCTTCCCTGGGACGAAGCTAGATCTTCAAAAATAAGGACTCATTCGAGTTGCTTGGATATTTCCTCTTCGACAAATAAGGAGAATCCACCCAGGTCCTGATTCTTCCCTGGGACGAAGCTAGATCTTCAAAAATAAGGACTCATTCGAGTTGCTTGGATATTTCCTCTAAACCTACCCGACCATTGCACCAATTAGGAACTAAATCATCCAGAGGGAAGTCTACCAGTGCATTAGCTTGAAACAGTGTAATGAAGTAACTAGCCAGAGGGTCCTGTGAAGCTGAGTCACCCCACACTTCTCCCACATTTGTAGTTAGATTCAATTCCCTTGCAATTATCAAATTTTTGTAGTCAAGTAGTCCCCGAGATGCCACCTTGTCCCAAAACATTTTTTTATCAATGCAGGGACCATAAATATTGAGAAGGGTGATCTGTTGATTGTTCCACAGGTAGGTACCTGTCAGAATGATGCCACCGCAACAAAAACAAGGAGATAAATCAAATTTTGTAGGATCCCAGGTAACAACCAATCCCCCAGATGTACCAAGT
>CBVK0102515492.1:0-11708 GCA_900067695.1 Picea abies
GGCCCTTGAGTCTGTACACATTCTCCATCCTCCATCCTTCTTTGGACTCATCACAGTTTGTATTGCACATGGACTCAAGCTTTCTCTAACGAAACCTTTTTCTAACAAATCCTCAACCTGTATTTTTACCTCCTGATTCTCTTGAGGTGTCAATATGTATGTTTCTTTATTTGGTAGGTTTGCTCCTGGTATCAATTCAATGTGATGGTTGATACTTCTGATAGGTGGCAATGATCTCGAAAACTCATCCACTACTATCTCAACAAAATTTTCCAATAGCTCATGAATTTCCTCAGGTAGATCCTCCATAGAAGTACTTGTAAGGATAACTTTTGGATTCCTCACTACAACAAAATGCATCTCATGTTCCTTCTTAACTTCACTCAGGAGTTCCTTCCCACTCATGAGAAGTATGCTCGTGATGATTTCTTCCTTCACTTTCTTCTCCTCGATTGGAAGCAACATGTGTGTCCTACCATTCTTCTCCAAGGTATAAGTATTTATTCTCCCATCATGAATGAAATTAAGGCCATGTTGCCATGGTCTTCTCAACAAAACATGACATACAGCCATGGGAATCACATCACACATAGTTTCATGCCTGTATCCTCCTATTTTAAATTCAACCAAGCATTTTTTAGTTATTGTTACCTGATGACCTTTCTACAACCAAGAGACTTTATACAACCTCAGATGTGCAGTTTTCTCTACTTCCAATTTCTCCACCATATCTGTGGATACTAAGTTACCAGTGATCCCACTGTCAATTATCACCTTACAAAATCTATCTTTAGTCTTGGAAGATGTCATGAACAAACTATTCTTATGGACAAGATTTTCAACCTCTGGCTCTGGTTTTAAGAGAACATTATTCATCATCAAATATCTCCCATCTTATGCACCTTCATCCTCTGCATCTCATTTCTACGCTTCTGAAATGTGAGCTTCACCTCCTTCCTTCTTTCTCTTAGGACATTCCCAAGACATGTGTCCTACCTTTCCATAGGCATAACACTTTACTTCTCCTCCTCTTCCTCTTCCTCTTACTATAGGAAAAGAGTTTCTACCATGACTCTGTCTTCTTCAGGAACTTCTTCCTCTTTCAAAGTGAATATGTGGTTTCTTTGTCTCCTTTGGGATTCTGTACCTTGTCATGGGGAATTCCTTTGCCTCTATTTAAACTTTTACCTCTATTTTGTTGACTATTATTTCGGGCCAACTTCTCCTCTTATTTCAATGCAATGTGATAAGTGTCCTCCACTATCCTTACTATCATCATGCTAATTTCTTCCTAGATTCCATTTCTCAAGCCATTGATTTATCTGGAAATTTTTTCCTCATCTCTCTCTCTTTTTCCATCCCTAATGTTCAGCTTATAGAACTCCTCTGTGTATTCCTTCACAAGCATTCCTTGATGCCTCAGGTTCTTCAATATCGTAAGAAAATTTAGGTCCTTGGGTATGAATTTATCCTTTATCTTAGATACCATTCTATCCTATCTCTTAATATTTTGTTTTCTTTTGCTTCTCCTGTTAGCCCATAGTTCATCCTACCACAATGTTGCATGTCCTTTCACTTCACCTTTTTCTCTTCATAGACATCTTCATAGTCTTCCACAACATCCTCTACTACAAATTATTCAACTTCCACTTCTTCATTCTCATCATCACTGATGTCTCTAGAATTAGGTGCTCTCCTTTGCATTATTTCCATGGCATCCATCCTTCCACGCAGTTATCTCATCTCCCTTTCCATAGCTCTATTTGCTACAAGTGTCTCTTCATGCATCCTAGGAGGCATTTCATTGATGTATCTGATATCACTTGATGATATCAGCCTACTTCTTCATCTCCTTTTCCTACATAAATCAAATTTGTTAGGCTCCGACACCACTTGACACACACCCCCCTTTCTCTGCTCGGGGATGCGCGACCTCCCGATCTCAGATATTCAAACTCATGGAACTAAATTCATTATTTGGGCCTTCAATAGACCCTGAACAATTAATACACACACAGGTCCCCTTGATGTCAGCTGCAAGTTCAAAATATCTCCAACTCCACTCTCCAACACTTGGTAACACCAATTATGAGTACTAGTTTTGCACTAAACTCTTTCTCCTCTGTGACCATGGGTTATAACCTCGAGCCTATCCCTTCACACTTCGGGCTCCGATGATATTGAAACCTCCTTCTTTATTTCCTCCTGAAACACCTTTCTTTGAATTCACAGGTCTTTTCCACATGTCTCCCTGGATTTGACAGTCTAGCTGCACTCTGGGTTTCGCGACTTCATGAAATTTCACACCTACTCCACACTCACATCCTATAGACCTATAAATATTACATTCTCTAATCCACTTTCACATGTCTCCTCACAACCAATGGTTAAGATTCACCTCGTGATTTTGTGACTCGAACGACCCCGCTTCTCAACACATCAAAATGCTTCGAATTTTGAAATGTTGAAACACCTCATGACTAGCCTCCGTGCAACATTTCCTAGATTTGAAATTCTGGAACGATCCAAATCCTTCTCAGATGGATCTCTATTTGTTGGTTCTAGGAAACCTCAAAGGACTCCTCCTTTTCAATATTTCTCTCCACTCTTCCTCCTAAAAAAATTTCTTCTTCAAACTTTTTCCTCCTTAGAATATTCTCTTCGGCAATTAGTCAAAATTTTAGCCTATGCACACTTTGTAATAGGTCTTTTTCTACAACTTATCCTTTTTTTGGACAACTTCTGCTACTCCCTTAGATCTTCTGAGTAAGAAGACTCTGTAACACACTCCTTGTGGACAAAATTCCTTCAATATTGAATTTGAAGGCGACTGTGCACTCTTTGTAGTAGTTGTTCCAGGCGCTATTTTTCCCTCTAAATAATACGAGCCTGAGCGAGGTTCCTCCTACCTATTTTTAATCAAAGTGGACTCTTTCACGCACACCTTGTGGATGCTATGCACTCCTTTCACACAGAAGGTTAATGTTATCTCTTCTGATCTTACAAGTCGAAATAGACTCTGTCAACGCACTCCTTGCAAACACTATGCACACTTGCACTTTCTTGTAGAAGAGAAACAATTGAAACTTATCTAAATATTTACAGATTCATACATTCAACCATGTAAATGCATTCATAAACACAAGAACAAAAAATAATAGAGAATTTCAAATAAGAAAAAATTCTACCATTCATTCATTGAGATAGACACGACAACACCATGCATTTGGGACAATGTTCCACTGCTATATTCATTCAACTGAAATATACATGTGTTCATAAACTATTTCAACAACATCTACTACAACTATTAACAACCCATCAACAACCTCTATTGGGAAACAATACAAAGATTTATACAAGAGGGGCTATTCGAGCTCTTCCCTCAAACTACTCTAGAGCTATCCTATCAAATTAAAAGCTATCATCTACTACAATTTATTACAATAAATATTTGTGACAGATAGATAAGATCAAACATATCAAATCTCTATTTCACTATACTTCATTAAAAGAAAATACATTCTCTGATTTCCTCAAGAAATCATCGAGCTCTACAACATTAAATATGTTCTTTAATTACAATCCCTTTTCAAAATATTTAAGTGATACGTCTTCTTCAAAATTTAAAATTCTTCAAAATGTGCGCTAGTGCATCCAACTATCCTCTACTCGTGCTTTACTGGAAATGCTCCTGCAACACTTCCCAAGTTTGCTTCAAACTCTAGTCAAAACCAAATGTGACTCAAGTAGTGTTTCCATAAAGATGTCAAGTATTGGCTAAATTATTGGGGTGTTTTGGAAGAGGTCACTCTACACAATAACAATAATATTAAAATTATTATTACATCTAAATTTAAGGAGAGATTATGCCATGGTAAATAATGATAGAATAAGAGAAATTAAGATACTACAAGGAGGTGACCATTGATTACAGTAAATGTGGGGTGTAAATGAGTCTCATAAGAAAATTCCATGTTGATGAGTAGAAGTTCAAAATCAATAATCGGTATTGATGAGATGTAATTCAGAAACCAATAGAGTTTCAAGAAATTGTGCCAACAATAATCATTGAGTTGGATATATAAAAATCAAAGAAATTTTTTTGTCATATTTTTATAGGCTCAAATCCAAAAAGGGGTAGGGTATGTACACCTCCATAGACTTTAGTAGTAAAATCGAGGAGGTCCCTTGTCCCATAAGGGAGTATCATACACCAATTTAGTTTCTAGCTTTGTTGTGACCTTAAAATTAAATTATTGTTATTAAATAATAATAATAATAATAATAATAATAATTATTTGACAATATTCAACTATATATAGACCTAGCCTTTGTTAAGATATTTGTAATATAATCTCAAAATGTGAAAAAAAATTATTGAAATGCTAAATATAAGTATTTTACATTATCAGTAATTTGAGTCCTTGAAATAATAAAGATATGGCATTAATTAAAATCATAATAATATCAATTTAAAGGATTTATTAATTTTTTTTCCAAGGAAAAAAGTGTAATTTTATATCATCAGTTGTGATCAAAATTACATTTTGTAGATACACTTCTAGAGTGTATTCATATAGTTTGTATCTCTATGTGTTTGCTTCAAAGCTCATTGAAGTTCTTCCTTTTATAGTTTTGTGTTGAAATCCGTTAGGATTTTACAAAATTTACAATATGTTTTGTTGCATACAACTGTCCAATCCAATAGGTATCTAGTGTTCACATGAAGGTTTTTTGTTCTTCCTGAAAGTGATCATTTAAGAACTCTGAAATATTCCAGTGGCCCAATTCCAAGTGTGATCCTTCTTTCAAGGCCTGTCCACCTTTTCATTTCTTTCCCTGTACACATGATGATAGGTAAAAAAATAAAAAACTACCTGTAGTGATTTTATGTTTTCCACAATATTAGAAAGTCTGATATTTGTGCATCTTTGAGAACCATTCATCGAGTTTATCACATTTTTTGAGTCTCTATAAACTGTTATCACTTTAGAATTTTGTTCAAGTGCAAAGGCCAAGAGTAGTTTGAGGATCATTAGTTCTGCATAGTTCTTTGTTCCTACTCCCAAGCTAGAAGTTAAAGTGTAGTAGTGTGAGTTTGAGAAGTGTAAAATCCCTCCTCCCCCACATCTATAATTTTTGGAGGCTCCATTAAAAAAACCCAAGTTTTTGTTTTATTAATGGTGACTTCTCTTATATTTCTAGTCTCGACTCTCCCCTTAGTTGGTAAGTATGAAGAGAGGATGACCAAACATTTCAGTGTGGTTTTTTTGGGTGCTAGAAAAACCTCTTTAAAAATGACTTCATTTCTAGCAAGCCAAACACCCCATATGGAAAATAGGGGCAACAGTCTATAGGATTTAAAACCTCTATTCTCCCACCAATTCCTCCAGGCTTGTTCCAAATAATTTATGGTCCATCAAAAGTGTTGTTTCAGTATTCCGGACACTTATGTCCACACCTCCTTTATATAATGATAGTCTATGAAGAGGTGTTGTGTCGATTCACCTTATGTTTTACACAAAGGACACCTACCTAGGCTAGAAAAATTTCTTTTTTGGAGTATGTCCCAAGTTGAAAGCTTGTTAGTTAACACACTCCACATAAATAGTTTCGATTTTGCAGGAAAAATTATTCTCCAGAGTGTTTTCCACCACTAGACCGATTCTTCTTGGACTTGTTCTTGGATTAAAAAGTTATACCCTTCCTTTGGAGTGTAGAGACCTAAGGCAATTTGGTCCCAAACAAGTTCGGCCTCTTGGTCCCTTAATATTATCTGTGTTTCTTTTAGGATTGTAATGTATCTTTCCATCTCTATTGTATCTACATCATTTAGTTCAATACCAGTAGCCAATTTCCATCCTTGAGTCCAAAATGTTGTGGCATCCAGATTGACAATTTTGTCTAAAGTGTCAAAGCCTTTGATTCTCAAAATAAGAGTAATATGATCTGAAAAAAGGTGTTTTCCTTCACTGCCCATCTAGAGGTATGCACCCAACATTACCTGGTGATCATTTCCTATTTTCCAAGCCAGTTCTTCCCTGATAACTAGGAAGGATTTGATAATAGCCTTCCAGATGACTGAAAATCCTTTCAAAGAGCCTGTCTGATCCATGACTCCATAGAATCAAGTTCATTGTATTTTCTTATAACTATAGAAAATACATTGAACCTAATTTGCCAACCCCCTTTTGCATCCAAAGCTTTTGACAAAAGATGAATGTTTTTTAGTCCCCATCATCCTAGGGTATTTGGGACAACGATTCTTTTCCATCGAACATGTTGGCCCTTGGTTACGTAAGGAAGAATAGATTAAGGAAGAGAGGCGAAGTGAAAACTATTGGAAAGGCACATAAACCAAGGAAGGGTCGAATTGGGTAAAGAAGAAGAAAAGAAGGAGAAAAGTAAAGGAAAAGTTATCAGTTGGAAGAGAAGATCAAGGAAAAAAAATCATGGAAGAATATATATCATGCACAACTCAATAAGAAGAAGAACACACCAATGGGTTCTTTGAGAACCTTGCAGAAAAGGAGGAACAGGTTGGCGAAGCCCTTAAAATGTGGGTCAAGTGGACCTAGGGTTTTGGTCCTAGGGTTTTGGATCTAGGGTTTTGAAACCTAGACTTTGGTATAAGGTTGTTCGAGAAGTCATGTAATGTATAAATAAAGGTCTAGGAGAGTCGAGAGGGTTGCTCAATTGTTGGTTATTGTTAATTGTTGGTCATTGTTCATTGTTGTTGCAATTACTGTTGTCGAAAGAAATATTGAGTCTGTATTTTGGAACTTCAGTTGGGTGCGAAGATCAACCCTGTAGTTGGGTTGGTAGGGAGGGAAGACAAAGAGAGAAAGAGAGAAAGATATACATCTAAGTGCGCAGATAGAACTGTATGTTTTCATCTAATAAGTCAATAAACATAGTTCTATGGATGTAGCCCGGTAGGGTGAACCACATATATATTATTGTCTTTGTGGTTAATGTTGTGTTATTTTTTGTCTGACATATTGTTAATGCATTGTTGGGTTAGATCAGAGATATAACTTCGAGAAGCTAATTATAACATTGTTAAGCATATCTATGATTATATTGTGTTGTGTTCTCAGACCATATTTCATTTCCTCTGGTTGTAGACACATGTGTCCTGCAACCCCCTATTGCTACTTCGAGTGAGACTACATCTGCTTCACAAGTGTTTCCAAAAGGGCCAATAGTTAGTGTTTGTTGGTGCACTATAAGAGTTGAACCCTGGTTTTTCCTCTATGTCAACAAATGTTTTCATTGTTGGGACTGGGATCTTCTTGAGGGAATGTAAAGGTGGCTTCCATCGAAGAAAAAGATTCATAAGTGGATAGAAGAACAAGAAAAGGACTTCGTCGAATCTCAGAACAAGAATCCTAGAATTAGTATAGAAGACTGATTGGGAAGGTGCATCTTTACTGACATACATGAGATTTTCTTTGGAGGAGTTCATAAGGGGTTATTCAAGTGGTTAGCTAGATCAACAGATACTCAGTTTGAGATAATATCTAGACCACCTATCGTTTGTACAACAACACTGATAAAGAAATTCCAGAGAGTCGATAAGGCTATGTCTAGGGTAGTGGATCTCTAGTTTGATAGAACTATTGAAGGATACATTACTGAGTTTGCTATTGATAGAGTAGAATCGTATAGTCAAGAATAGAGGTATTTCTATAAGGGACCTAGAGGAAAGTTTCTACACTTTTTAAGGCCGAGGATTAAGATTCTATTGCATGAGAAGAATATCTTGAAGATAGAGTGAAGCTAATGTTCAAGAATTCAGACAATGACAATGACATAGAGGCTGGACTCATGTGCAGTGGGAGACTATTCATAGAGGTTCCTCTTGCGAACCTATTTAAGAAGAACTATAGAGATGAGGGATTCTACAGTGGAGAAGAAGTAGATCTAATAGAGGAAGAGTATTCAGAGTCCGCAAGGGTAGAGGAAGTAAAGACTGAAGAACTTCGCCGAGGAGAACCATAAACTTGAGGAACCGAGCCTACTGTCAAAGTAAGTACTATTACTCCTCATGTTGTTTTAGAAACATTAAGTAACCAAAGTAACTAGAGTAATCAGAGAAATCAGAGTATTGTTACAAGCAATTTAGTACATACTAAGTCGAGAAAACAAGGAAGATCTATGGCAGATGAAATGAGATTACCCATTTTTAGAGGACATGGATCTAAAAATCATGATCAACATTGGTTATTATGCGAAGATGTATGGATCATCAAGCAAGTTACCAAAGAATTTTTCAAGAGAGATCAGTTTAGTACTACATTGAGGGATCACCCATTAAGTTGGTATATGAAGTTTTCTTTAGGATCTGCACAACCTAACCACTAAATGGCATTAAGACTGCGTTGATTGTAGAATTAAAGAAACTATTTCCTAGTCACGATGTATTACAGAGTTGAAGGAGATCAAACAGAAGGTAACTGAACCTGTTTGGGAGTTTGATCAGAGGTTCAATACCTTAACAGGCCATTTAAGTTTTCAGATACAAGATGAACAAAATGAAGAATGGTTCATCATTTCCCTCTTGCCCACATATCAGAATTCCTCTTATGCAACAGAAGGTCGCTTCCCAGGCTAAAGCTCTAGATATTTCCATGAAACTAGAAGCATCCCCCATAGGAGAATCTAGTCCAGGTATGAGTCAAATTTTGAATCAGTTAACTAGCTTATCTTTACAGGTGGAATATATGAAGAAAGATAAAGGAAAAGAAAAAAGAGAATATATCTGGTGTATCATATGTAAATCAAACAACCATGACAAATATCATTATCCACTATTTCATGAATACTTGACCTCTGGAGCACCTAATCCTTTGAGGTAGACTATTATACCCTGGTGCAAGGTATGTAGAACTAGACACTGCCTTGGTAAATGATATTACATGCAAAAATATGTCCAGACACCTACCAATATTTATTGTACATTCTGCAAATCTATGGGGCATGAGGAGAAGGATTATAGGGTTTATGATATCATGCATGAAAGTTCAAGGGATAGAGATAGAATTCAAGGAGAAGATCAACAAGAAGGAAACATTACACAGTTCAACTCTCGAGGAAGAGGAAATTTTAACCCGCGCGGTGGATTCAGAGGAAGAGGAGGAGGAAGAGGTATGGGTCGAGGTCTAGGCTAGATCATTTTGTATAACTGCACACAACCTGGACATTTGGCAAGGGATAGTTAGAACCCTTGTACTTCTTGAAACTACTGTAATTCATGTGATCATGTCATCAAAGAGTGTCCAGTGTTGTTAGCCAAACTCCAGGAGAGACGAGGAGGAAACTGACAAGTATAGCTAATATCAGCAAAACCTCGCGGTGAGGACCCCAGAGTCATTTTTATTACTAGAGGAGTAGATGTTACAAGAGAATATAGGGTGACTCCATGAAATAATGCAAAAGGATCAAGGATTAGAAGAGCTGCATAGAATGCACACTTGTTTGATACAAGGAGAGAGAGGCATACTTTTGATGAAGTAAGGAAAACATTTGTAGGAGAACAAGATTTTTCTTCTAGGGCACAACCAGAAGTCAAGGAATCTGATATTTCTTCAGCATTTGATCATCCTGCCCTAAATAAACAAAGAAAAGAGGTAAGAAATATCATGGACTTCTTATACACTTGTATCAATTTAATTAAAGATGAAAAATTTATGCATGAGCTACAATACCTAGTAAGATAGTATGAAATGAGGAGGATAAACCATATGTTGAGTAGAGTTTTGAATCAAGTATCAAGGAAAATAAGGACAAACAAGGAACTGCACCTTAGTTCTCAGATTGTAGACTACGACGTGGACTATGTGGTCCTCAACTTGGGATTAGAGGTAAATGTTATGACAAAGCATACTTGGGCACTAATGGGAAAAACTAGATTGATTAACTCTCCTATCAGGCTCAGGATGGTGAATCAGTAGGCAGTGAGCCCCTTTGGAATATTAGAGCATGTTCCTATGGACATCGACAGGGTAAAGACATTTGCATATTTCGAAGTGAATGAGATTTTTTATGATAGATGTCCATATCCTGCACTGTTAGGAATTGATTAGAATTTCAACAATTCGATTGTTGTTGACATAAAGAAGAGAAGAATGACATTTGAAGTTAATGGCCTTAAGGTCATTGCACCGCTCAAATCTGATGAAGGTCACAGATATACAGAACTGATAAGAGAAGAAGATTGTGCATACGATATAGAAGGCATCTATAAACTGACAACAAGACAACTTGATCACATTAATCCTCGAGCAGATGGAAACCTCAGGTGATGAAGTGAAAGTGCATGTTCATCAGATTCATAGGAAACATTGGAAAACTAGCAGAATAGAATGTATGAAGTCTCTACATGGTGATGTGCCAAATTGACCAGAGCAGTTCATTGGTTGGCACAAAAGTAAGTAATCTTCCCACTTTTGATGGTTTGAATCATTTAGAGACATTTATAGCAGAATTTGATAGAATTGTACCCGTACAATACAGGGTGTTTGGATTGGATGAATCATTGAAAAAAACACCAACTAGATGCTAGGGAACACATAAAAAGAACATCGTAGAGTGGGTATAGTGTCTCACCTTACAGACAGTGAGCTTCTCAGACCAAGATGAAGGATGTGAAGTTTGATGCACAGTTCAGAGTTGTTGTAAGGACTATGTGCGAAGTTATGAGGAGGCTTGGAAAAATATTCCTAAAGAACAGTGGGTACATAAGTTCATTAACACATTGGACACCACACCTATCAACTGGTATCTTCAAACAAAATTGTGCTTCGTCACTATAGATTGGTACGGTATGACTCAAAACTTTATAGATACCTTCTTATTTGAAAGTTACCCTACAATAGATCAGGATTTACAAATCATAAGACAAAAGGTCTTTGAGGAGGTACATAATCCCCCTCTTGACCAAGAAAAAGATGAGCAGACTACGCCTCTTCAGCAGTTACAGGTTGTTACAATATTAATTCTGATGAGGATGATGACCCGAGGGATGTAAACATTTTACAAAGTGAAGGAAAAAGAGACATAGAAGGGATAGAGATTGAATTACATTTTGTTGGGTATCCCATTAAAATTAAGAAGGTTAATATTGGAACAAATAAAACACCTAAGTTAGCAAATGTTGGAGACTATTGGGATGATGCTATTGTTAGCAATATCACAAAACTATTGCATGAATATCAGGATTTGTTTCAAACCAAGTTCACATACATGAAGGAAATTAAAAGACCCATGGGGGTAATAAAGATCCCCCTGAGACTAGATGCAAGACCCATCAAGAAGAGACCCTACAGAGTGAATCCCAAATATAAGAAGAAAGTTAGGATTGAATTGGATAGAATTTTGGAAGAAGGAATCATAGAACCAGTTGAAGAATCTGAATGGATTATCCCTATGGTGATCCAAGATAAGAATTCATGAGAAATCAAAATTTGTGTATATTTAAGAAAACAAAATGATGCATGCCTACATGACCCCTTTCCTACACCCTTTACTGATGAAGTTCTAGATATGTTAGGTGGATAGGAGGTCTACTCATTCAAAGATGGATTTTTAGGGTATCACTAGATCAGAATTGCTAAGGAAGATCAACATAAGACCACATTTGCAACAAAATGTGGTTCTTTTCAGTACATTGTGATGCCTTTTGTCTTGAAGAATGCACCAAC
>CBVK0102515502.1:0-10405 GCA_900067695.1 Picea abies
AAAAAGGGTCGATGAATGTGAATAATATTATGAATATATATTGCAGGACTGTTGAGAGGGGATATGCTGAAAAAGAGAACACGATGGCTGGATAAAGGTGGTGGAAGGCACCTAGATTGGTGGCGTTAACTTCCACCGAAAACCAATACCGTATTTGGACTTCACTAGCCCGGAGAACCAAGAGTGGCTCGCTGTCCCAAATTAAATGTCTCGCTAGCTGGTAGGTAGATGCCTCCTCAGAAATTAATGAGGGATGGGGGAAGTGAACCAACCATCCATAGGAGTCTCAAGCCTGACCAGTGTGAGGGAAATCGTGCCACACGCAACCTCGCAAGAAGAAAAAGGCGTGAGGGAGAAGTGCAAAGGGACAAACGTGAGGGAAGGAAGAAGAACTATGGAAAATACAGAGTAAGTGATAGCAGAGAAGAGGGAGAGTAACCCTTGTTCTCAGTCACTAGCAAACAAAGACACAGTCTTGCAGCATCGTGGTCTCAGCTCGGGGGTGGCTAGTGGTAAATTTGTTGGGAGTCGCTAAGCCTATGGTTGGGTGGAAACAAGCACCCCTCTCAGCAGTTGCATCACCTCTGGTGTTTTGTTTTTATAAGTGTTGTACTTCTTGCATCTTGAAATGTATATTCTGACATTTATTCTCATAAGATGTGAAATTGTGAATGGTTTGAGTAGAAGATTGCCTGTGTGGTGTTTTGATTCAGAAATGATAGTTGCATGCTTATAAAGGAAAGACTATGTATGGATTATGTTTATAGATATATTTATATGTATATACACATATTGAATTTATTTAGACTTCAAGTCTGTTCTTGGGAAATCAATACCCTTATCCGTCTCAAGTAATACCCTAGATACATCTCCCCATAGAGACACACTTCATAGAATGCTCACCAAGAACCTAGAAAAGGATTTGAAGGCGTAAATCTTAGTAACTTTGTACGAGGAAGAATGATCCTCTTGAAATCCTGAAATAGCAGCGTAGGGATAAGTATCGATTGATGGACGAGACCCTATTAGAAGATCTGCGGTCATTCACGACTATTAGATGGGAGGAAGAAATGAGGGTGTTACATGCCTTAACCCCTTTCCTTTATCTTCGTGAGTAGCGAAGAAATCGGGACCGTAGATCCCCAAGGTCTGTGGGAGTATCTGGACCGTTGGTTTTTCCACATCCAGGGAGCAGTGGGAGAGTACATAGCATGGGAAAGATCTGAGCCGTCAGATCTTAGTTAGAAAACCTGATAGTCATTGGATCTATTAGGAGATGCATGAGGGTTAAGCCCTCATGAACATGGGCGAAATTTCTGAAAGAGGAGTCAGTACACAGTGTGGGACAGATCTGAGCCATCATATCTTAGTTAGAAAACCCGATAGCCATTGGATCTATTAGGAGATGCATGAGGGTTAAGCCCTCGAGAATAGGGGCGAAAGTCCTAAAGGAGGAGTCGGTATCGGGGATTCAGAATTCGGGATTCCGGAAGTCCTGATGACAAAAGATCAGGACACTCCATGGTGGAAGTCTCGAAATAAATCTGGATTGTCCATCCGTGAAGGACACGTGGCAGAGATCGAGAGTCCATCGGTATTTCGGATACCAGGGATTTGAGTTGACAAAGGATTTATGTCACTGGGGGTCGCAAGTCACAAAATTGCGAAACAATTTGGACTGTCCATCTGGGAACGACACATGGTAGAGATCGAGAGCCCATCGGTATTTCGCATACTGGGGATTCGAGTTGATAAAGGTTTGTGTCACTAGGGGGTCACAAGTCGTGAAATTGCGAAACAATCTGGACCATCCATCCGTGAAGGACACATGGCAGAGATCGGGAGTTCATCGGTATTTCAGATACCAGGGATTCGAGTTGACAAAAGATTTGTGTCACTAGGGGTCACAATTCGCGAAACGACAAGGATCGTCCATCTGAGGGAGGACATGTGGCAACAATCCAGGGTCTGGAGAGAATCCTAAAAGGAAGAGTCCATCGGGATTTCACAAATCAAGAATTCAGGAGTCCCGTCGACAAGAGGTCGGGCCTTCAAATTCATAAATCCCGAAAGAAATAAGATGGAGGTCTTATGAGGAGCGGTCACCTGGATCAGAGCATAGGCCAGGGGGCTAATTGTTGATCGAAGCCTCTTCGGTAGTTCGACATTTCAGTATTTCAGGTGTCGGCATTCCAAAAGGTAAGGAATATATGCAACAGGAATTGTGAAGTCGCGAAACCCAAAAAAGATAGGCGCTGAGACTTGCGTCCTAGCCAGAGGTTACATGACACCGAGATAAGGGAGGAACCGAATACCTTAGCTCATTTCAGGTTTTGGGGTTTGCAGAGTTGAAAGACTTGATGCGCCTGTATCGCTGAGTCGCCAAATGCGAAAATTCTCCTAGTTAGCTTGGCCCGTGGTCATAACCCATGATCACATGGAGGTAGATAAGGGGAGAGCTAGCCTACTCTAGGCCCCCGTAGGACTTCGGGGATTCTGTCCTTCAAGAAAAGGAAAAAATTTCATTATGCCATAGTGGGTGTCTTACAAATTGGTATCAGAGCATGGTTACAACACTTGGCCTGCCTGGGCTCAGGTACGAGCCGTGTAAAAAGATATTGTTATCTGCATTTTCTCTTTAAGGAGAAGGATTGCAAAATGAAACTGTAATCTGGGAATTTTTTTTTCTGTAACCCCTCTGTTAAAATAATAACTACTCTTATAGGAATAGGGATGCACTGATCGTTATCACTGATAAGATCTGAGTGCAAATGACAGAGGTGGAATAAATTGTGCTATGAAGTTGCACGAGCCAGACAAGGGACATGAACTGTGTTGTCCTGTTTTAATGTTACAATGGCTACCTACTAAAGTAGGATGAGTCTCTTGCAATTGAGATGGCTGGTTAGATGAAGATTAAGACCCAAATGAAAAACCCCTATTGTGTGTGTGTACATGTGAAAATATGAATTATGTACTGGGTACAAATAAACATAAATATTGACTAACAACCAGCGTTTCTCATGGTGACTCACCATGAAGTGGGAGAGGACTCCCGAAATAGAGATGAAGAGTCCGATGAAAGAAGGGAAGTAGGGACCCCTCTAGATATAGCCAACAATGTAAGGAGCCTCATGGTCGAATTACAAAGCTGCAAGGCTGACAATGAAAGGATGATGAAAGAACAAGAAAAGCAAGCAAAAATTAACGCAGTTTTACTGCAGAGTTTATCCGATCTAGAAAGACAAATGCAGCATGAACCTGAAACTCAGAAACATGGTCATATCAGTGGCCACACTGAGAGGAGCACCTCGAAAAAGGTCCACCCTAGAGGTAAAGGACAAGCGTTGGATGATTCCTCTGAGAGGGAAGCTGGCAATTCAAAGGGCTCTTCTAGAAGTAGAACCAGTTCCTATTCCCGAAGGAGACAGAAGAAACAAAAGTCTTCCAAAGGTCAAAAATCAAAGAATTATGAAAATCCAAACCACCCTCCTTCGACGATGAAATAAAGAAGGGAGAGGAAGCTAAGGCATGGTTGCTTGGACTAAAGAAGTATTTCAGAGTCCATGACTTTTCATAAAATATGAAGGCCTGAGTGGCCACCTTCAACTTGAACGGAAAGGATTCCATTTGGTGGGAAGACCTTAAGAATGTGAAAGGGGTTTGCGAAGAGGACCTGTCTTGGGAACGGTTTGAGAAATACTTTCGGAAGAAGTATCTGTCGGAAAAATATTTCGATGAAAAGACTAAAGAGTTTTATGAACTCAAACTGGGACAACTCACTATAGAAGAATATGTCAACAAATTCCTCGATTTGTTGAGGTATGTACCCTATATCAAGGCAAAAAAGACAAAGGTGCAATGCTTCATTAGTGGACTACCCAAGGACTACCGAAACAGAATTGATTTTGATGAGCCAAAGACCCTAGAAGGCACTATTCGAAAGGTAACCTATTATCATGAATAGTTTGGACATTGAGCAGAACCTCGTGAAGGATGGAAACCGAAGAATAGTTCAAGATTTCAGAAAAAGGGGATTAAATCCCTAGGATTTAAGAACTATAAGAAGAACCCGATAATGAGCTTCCCAGCTCAGAGTATGCACCAACAGAATTTCCCCTCCTTGAGCGGAAATAAAACATCTGGACCTATACTAGTGAAGGTGGATAACACAAAAAGAGAACCTCTGAAATGTTGGGGTTGCGGAGAAGAACATCTCCTGAGAGACTGTCCACACCAACAACAGAATAGTCGAAGGATTTATAACATCTAGGAAGCTACTACCATCAATGATGTGGCCAGGAGTGTGCCGCAAATTTATGCAGCCTTGGATCATAACCAAGCTGACCACCAAGCTTTAGTGGTGGAAATAGAAGGTATGATTTTCAACCATCTAGTGTCTGTTTTGATTGACCCTGGTTCAAATTTGAGTTATATAGCCCCTAAAGTTGTTGATAAGTGTAAACTACAGCCACAAAAACATACCAAGCCATGGTTGGTGCAGTTAGCCACTGGCACCAAAAGGAAGATAGCAGAGGTTATACCAGCCTGCCAATTAATGTTGGGAGAATTCCCCACCCAAGCGACCCTTAACATATTACCCCTGGGATCATATGATCTATTGATTGGTATGGACTGGCTAGCCACCCATAAATACAGACTATACTGTTACCATAAAATCTTAGAGTGTGTAAGTAAAGAAGGGAGAAGAATAACGCTTCAAGGAATCCAAAAACCTGTCTCGGTGAGACAAATATCAACCCTGCAAATGAGAAAGTATTGCCGAAAGGGATGTCCCCTATATGAAATACAGGTGTTGAAAACAATCGAAGGTGACAAACCAAGCCTAGATGATCACCCTATCCTGAGAGAATACATAGATGTGTTTCTGGAAGAGGTACCGGGTCTACCTCCGAGAAGGGACATAGACTTCTCGATAGAACTTGCACCAAGAGCGGTGCCAGTGTCCAGGACACCCTACTGGATGAGCACACCCGATTTAGTTGAACTCAAGTTGCAATTAAAAGAAATGATGGATAAGGGATATATTCGGCCCAGCGTGTCTCCATGGGGAGACACTGTCCTATTCGTGAAAAAGAAGGACGGTACCCTTAGACTGTGTATAGATTGTAGGCAACTCAATAGGGTAACCATAAAGAACAAGTACCCCTTTCCTAGGATCGATGACTTGTTTGATCAATTGGGGGGTGTGTCTATTTTCTCAAATATTGACTTCAGGTCGGGATACCATCAAGTCTGAATCAAGGGTGAAGACATCCATAAAACTGCCTTCCGAACGAGGTATGGTCACTATGAGTTTTTGGTGGTGCCATTTGGGTTGACCAATGCCCCTGCCACTTTTATGTGCTTAATGAACAATGTACTCAGCAAGTTCCTAGACAAATTTGTTCTTGCTTTTATTGACGATATATTAATTTACTCCAAGAACAGAAAAGAGCATGAAGAGCATCTTAGACTTGTGCTACAAGTGCTAAGAGAACATCAGCTCTATGCCAAATTCAGAAAATGTGAATTTTTCCATAAGGAAATACATTACTTAGGCCATGTTCTCTCCGAAGAAGGAGTAGTGGTAGACCCTGACAAAATCAGGTCTATCATGGAATGGCCTACCCCAAGGGATGTTTTGAAAATCAGATCCTTTATGGGATTAGCAGGGTACTATAGGAGATTTATAAAAGGATTCTCCAAGATTGGTTGTCCAATCACTGCCCTCTAGAAGAAGGGGACAAAATTCCTATGGACACAGAAATGTGAAGAAAGATTTCAAACCCTGAAACATCTACTGACCCATGCACCTGTGTTGAAGATCGTCGATCCAGAAGCTGACTTCCTCGTGTGCACAGATGCCTATAAGGAAGGGCTTGGGGGAGTCCTTATGCACAAAGGAAGTGTGATCTGCTATGAATCTCGAAAATTGAATGAGCATGAAGTCAACTATGTCACCCATGATCTAGAGCTAGCTGCCATAGTGCATGCATTGAAAATATGGAGGCATTACCTCATGGGAAGAAAATTTGTACTTATGACAGATCACTTTGGATTGCGATACATGTTCGATCAACCAAAGCTCAATGCTAGACAAGCTAGGTGGATGGCCCTCCTTAGCGAGTTTGATTTCGAAATCAAACACATTAAAGGAAAGGAAAATAGGGTGGTCGATGCCCTTAGCAGAAGTATGAAAACAATTCACCTAGTAGCGGTGAGCACCTGTGAGATAGATGTCTAGGAAAGAATCATAAATGCACAAGAAACAGATCCCTTCGTCCAGACCGTGACCATGTACCTACAACAAGAACCTCCTGGAGTAAAATATGAAGGCTACCAGAAGACCGAAGGAGGTCTTCTCACTTACACAAACAGATTTTATATTCCAGCTTGTGATGAATAGAAGAGGTTCATACATAGCCACCAGGAGATGAATTTTATTGGCCTGGAATGAAGAAATACATAGCCGAGTACTTGGCCAAATGCATAGAGTGCCAGCAAGTTAAAGCAGAACATCGACACCCAGCAAAATTATTGCAACCTTTACCAATCCCAAAATGGAAATGGGAAACCGTCTCCATGGATTTCATCACTGGATTACCCACATTGACCAAACAAAACGATGCCATTATGGTAGTGGTGGATAAATTAAGCAAGTCTGCTCATTTCATCCCTATCAAATCAACTTGCAAAGAAATCGATATCGCCCAGGTGTTCATGAAGGAGATATTCAGATTGCATGGTATGCCGAAAGAGATCGTGTCTGACAGAGACACGAAATTTACCTCCAACTTTTGGAAATCACTGATGGCTGGTTTAGTTACCAAATTGTTGTTTAGCACCGCCTATCACCCTCAAACCGATGGACAGACAGAAAGAGTGAACCAAGTACTTGAAGACATGCTAAGAATGCATGTAATTCATCAACCCAAGAAGTGGGAAGACTACCTGCCACTGGTAGAATTCGCCTACAACAACGGCTACCAAGCATCCTTAAAGATGAGTCCATTCGAAGTCCTCTATGGTAAACCATGTAACACTCCAGTCAGTTGGAGTAATCCCATAAACAAGATTTATTTTGGACCCAACATGTTGAAAGAAATGGAACAGCAGGTGACTCAGATAAAACAAAACTTGAAGGTCACTTAGAACCGACAGAAAATTTATGTTGACCAAAAGAGAACTCCAAGAGAGTTCAAAGCGGGAGACCATGTATATCTCAAAGTTAGGCCCAGGAAGAGTTCCCTGAAAATGGGATCTTGTGCCAAGTTGGCACCTCAGTATTGTGGACCCTTTTAGGTTCTAGATAAAGTGGGACCTATAGCCTATAGGCTAGCACTTCCTCCCACAGTCAAAGCACATAATGTTTTCCATGTCTCATTATTGAAGAAATATGTACATGATGCTAACCATGTAATTGATTGGTCTGTGATTCAGGTGGAAATGGAGGGAGAATTTCTACCATAACCCCAATGCATACTGGATAGAAAGGAAACCCCTCTCTAGAACTAAACCATTGCACAGGTCAAGGTGCAGTGGAAACATTTTGGCCCAGATGTGGCTACATGGGAAATGGAGGATGCCATGAGACAGGCATATCCGATTTTGTTTACTCCTGTACATGCATGTCATGTTGATAGATAACAACATCGAGGACAATGTTCCTTTAAGGGGGAGGGAATTGTAAAACCCTGTTTCCCCCAGTTTGCAAAAATAACTATACTGGCCAAGAACTGTGGCAAACTCAGAAATGTGAATGTGTGATGTGAATGGACCTTGTGAAAAAGGGTCGATGAATGTGAATAATATTATGAATATATATTGCAGGACTCCTAAAAGGGGATATGATAAAAAAGAGACTGCGATGATTGGGGAAAGGTGGTGGAAGGCACTTAGAATGGTGGCATTAACTTCCACCGAAAACCAATACCGTATTTGGACTTCACTAGCCCAAAGAACCAAGAGCGACTCACTGTCCCAAATTAAATGTCTCATAGGCCGGTAGGTAGATGGCTCCTCAGAAATTAATGAGGGATGGGGGAAGTGAACCACCCATCCGTAGGATTCTCAGGCATGACCAGCACGAGGGAAATCATGTCACACGCAACCTCGAAAGAAGAAAAAGGTGTGAGGGAGAAGCACGAAGGGACAGATGCGAGGAAAGGAAGAACTCTGAAAAATACAGAGTAAGTGATAGCAGAGAAGAGGGAGAGTAACCCTCGTTCTCGGTCACTGGCAAACAGAGACGCAGTCTTGCAACATCGTGGTCTTAGCTTGGGGGTGGCTAGTGGTAAATCCGTTGGGAGTTGTTGAGCCTACGATTGGGTGGAAATGAGCACCCCTCTCAGCAATGGCATCACCTCTGGTGTTTTTTTTTTTATAAGTGTTTTACTTCTTGCATCTTGAAATGTATATTCTAACACTTATGCTCATAAGATGTGAAATTGTGAATGGTTTGAGTATAAGATTGCTTGTGTGGTGTTTCGATTCAGAAATGGTAGTTGCATGCTTATAAAGGAAAGACTATGTATGGCTTATGTTTATAGATAGATTTATATGTATATACACATATTGAATTTATTCAGACTTCAAGTTTGTTCTCGGGAAATCTATACCCTTATCCATCTCAGGTAATACCCTGGATAGATCTCCCCATAGAGACACCCTTCATAGAATGCTCACTAAGAACCTGGAAAAGGATTTGAAGGCATAAATCTTAGTAACTTTGTACGAGGAAGAATGATCCTCTTGAAATATAAAAATAGTAGCGTAGGGATAAGTATTGATCAATGGACGAGACCTCGTTAGAAGATCTGCGGTCATTCACGACTGTTAGATGGCAGGAAGAAACAAGGGCGTTACATGCCTTAGCCCCCTTCCTTTATCTTTGTGAGTAGCGAAGAAATCGGAACCGTAGATCCCCAAGGTCTATGGGAGTATCTGGACCATTGGTTTTTCCATGTCTAGGGAGCAGTGGGAGAGTACACAACATGGGAAAGATCTGAGCCATCAGATCTTAGTTAGAAAACTCGATAGTCGTTGGATCTGTTAGGAGATGCATGAGGGTTAAGCCCTAGTGAATAGGGGCAAAAGTCCTGAAAGAGGAGTCGGTACACAGCGTGGGACAGATCTGAGCCATCAGATCTTAGTTAGAAAACCCGATAGCCATTGGATATGTTAGGACATGCATGAGGGTTAAGCCCTCGAGAACAGGGACGAAAGTCCTGAAGGAGGAGTCGGTATCAGGGATTCGGAGTTCAGGATTCTGGAAGTCCTAACGACAAGAGATCGGGACACTCCATGGTGGAAGTCTCGAAATAAATCTGGACCATCCATCTGTGAAGGACACGTGGTGGAGATCCAGAGTCCATCGGTATTTTGGATACCGAGGATTCGAGTTGACAAAGGATTTTTGTCACTGGGGGTCACAAGTTACAAAATCACAAAACAATCTGGACTGTCCATTTGGGAAGGACACGTGGCGGAGATTGAGAGCCCATCGGTATTTCGCATACTGAGGATTCGAGTTGACAAAGGATTTGTGTCACTGGGGGTCGCAAGTCATGAAATCATGAAACAATCTGGACCGTCCATCCATGAAGGACACGTGGCAGAGATCGAGAGTTCATTGGTATTTCAGATACTGGGGATTCGAGTTGACAAAAGATTTTTGTCGCTAGGGGTCGCAAGTCACAAAGTCGCGAAACGACAAGGACCATCCATCTAAGGGAGGACATGTGGCAGCAATCCAGGGTCTCGGGAGAATCCCGAAAGGAAGAGTCCATCGGGATTTCGTAAATCGAGAATTCGGGAGTCCCGTTGACAAGAGGTCAGGCCTTTGAATTCATAAATCCTGAAAGAAATAAGATGGAGGTCTTATGAGGAGCGGTCACCTGGATCAGGGCATAGCCCATGGGGCTAATTGTTGATTGAAGCCTCTTCGGCAGTTCGGCATTTCGGTATTTCGGGTGTTGGCATTCCAAAAGCTAAGGAATACTTGCAATAGGAATTGCAAAGTCGCGAAACCCGAAAAAGATAGGCACTGAGACTTGCGTCCTAGCCAGAGGTTACATGACACCGATATAAGGGTGGAACCGAATACCTTAGCTCATTTCGGGTTTCGAGATTTGCAGAGTCAAAAGACTTTATGCTCTTGTATCGCTGAGTCGCGAAATGAAAAAAGTCGCCTAGTTGGCTTGGCCCATGGTCGTAACCCACGATCACGTGGAGGTAGATAAGGGGAGATCTAGCCTGCTCTAGGCCCCCGTAGGACTTCAGGGATTCTGTCCCTCGAGAAAAGTAAAAAATTTAATTATGTCGTAGTGGGTGTGTTACAGCTCCTAGAGCATGGTACTCTAGATTGGATAAGTATCTGCAATAGGCAGGGTTCAGAAAAGGA
>CBVK0102515535.1:0-14707 GCA_900067695.1 Picea abies
GGAGTTCATCCATTTGTGCACCTTATAAATCATGATAAGAAAATAATGAGAGCAAGGGTCCTCCAACCATTCTTCTAGGATAACACAATCCGCAAAGCGTCTTCTCGTGAGGGATTTCATCATAAGGGGACCACTTTAGAGTTCATCCATTTGTGCACCTTATCAATCATGATAAGACAATAATGAGTCATCTATACATTTTTCCAAAAATGCATCATATACCAATGAAACCACAATGATCCATCTTCATCATGTATCAATGACAACTCATTGATCCATCTTCATCATATCAATGACAACTCATTGATCCATCTTCATATATGCATTCTCACCAAGGGAAATGCATATTATATTACATCAATCATCAATCAATCAATCCTTTGACATCAATAAATCACTTGACATCAATCAATTACATCAATCAATCAAACCATTGGCATTAATGATAACATGATCCAACACTTTCTTCCTAAATTAGTAGTTTCCTCCTGATGCATTATTTCCTTTCTATTGTTACTACTCTTATATTCAATTTATTTTCTTTTTATTTGCATGATTATGTCCTTTCTTGTAACTTGCTACTACTCCCATCTTATGGATAGTGCCTACAAGGGGCACACTGTAAAGTGCATTCATTTCACACTTTAGCACTCACATACACCTACCCACCAAGGATGCCACAATGTGACCCTCTTCTATGGAATGTCCATTCATGACACCCTAATGATGACATGATATCTCCCTACCATCCTTATAAGTTGGACCACCTTCCTTGAATCCCCCCTACTTTATCTAATATCTATAGCTTCTTAGGGATGCCCAATGCTTATGTGGGTTCCCTTTTTACCCTTCTTCTCTTACCTTTTGGCCCTTGGTCACAAATTTGGTTCACTTCAACCCTCTTGGTACTCCTTTGGAGTAATTTCTTTCTCTTTGTTTAGTATGAGGTACAATCCATTGATTGGACTCGTAGCTACCTAGGATTCCTCATTATGGATCCACAATCACCCAAACTTTCTATTTTAGGTTGACATTTAAGGGGTCAAATGATCCAAATCTTTTGTAACCCTTCCTAATTTCAATGCACTAAGAAAATCATGTATTTCATGGCTGTAACATGACTATGTTTCTCCACTAGTAGAACAAAGAGTTTTCTTTAGAGTAAAAACCCACAATATGAGCTAAAAAACTCATATACATGGTCAAACTTCTTTGTTGATGGGTCCAAATGACCTGTTAAGCAGGTAAGGGAGAATTCCCAATGGCAGGTCCCAATTATACCTACTCTCATTTGGTGTATCATTTTCATGAGTATATGGGACTCTTTGCCGCTTAGAATTCAAATAAGAAAAATGGGAAAGACAACATGTTGTCCCCCAAAGAGTTCTAATTAATCCTAAGACTAATCTAACTTAAAAAAAACTAACCTAATCTAACTAATTCTAACCTATCCTGGAAGCAAAACTAAAAGAGTGAGTACAATGAGATATAATATCATCAGAATTAGAAATAATTCCTGTATGCTAGTGATAAGTGATAGCAACAATGCTGCAAATACACTGGCAAATAGTTTTTCAATGCATTCATAATATTAGTTATGTACTCATAAGGAAATATGTGACAACATGAGCATATAGAATAGAGTGAAGAAATAGTTCGTACCACAAAATTTTATGTTATTCAAGCATAAGACAAATGCAAAAAGAATAGTCTCATGTACATCCACCAAAATCACAGAATTTTGGAATGCCTCTTTCTCTTTATTAACTCAGAAGTAATAGTATTGTCTTTCATTATGAATGAAAAAATTCCATCATTACATTTAGTGAGCTCTCTTTTATAAAACAAGAGAGACTCTTCAACTCTAGCAGTTGTTCCTTTTAGTTCCCTTTGTTTTGTCTTTTTTTACATTCCAAATTTATTTTGCATTTTCGAAAATGTAGAAGTGGGAGTTACAAATGGAATATGAAGAGACCCCTGGGTGGTTATATTCTCCCTATGAAAATTTACAAATGATATTTATTTAAAAAAATATAATTCACTCAACTTGTTGGTGTCATATTCTATTCCTTGAGGCATTTTGGGTGTTTCTTGTGTTTGTTTGCTGATTAATATCTCCAGATATTATTTTCCTCTGTCTCAACTTTCCATTGAGCTATCGCTGGTCCGATTTTGTTGCCTATAGCTTGAGATATGGCTATCTGAAGTTTGCATAGTCAGTTCTTTAGCTGAATTCAAGTTTCTTCTATGTTTTTCATTTTCATACAATTTTCGCTCAATATATACAGATACTTGATATCCTATCCTTTTATTCTCCTTTCCATCTTTCTGGCGAGCTATCTTGGGCCTGATTTCGTTTCCCGTAGCCCTAAATATGGCTTCTTGAAGTTTGCATAGTCATTCCCCCCCTCGAATCCATGGTTTGATGTTTTTTGCATTTTATGACGTCTTATATCACCTGTCTGTCTTGAAAACCTATTCCACTACATTTCTATATCCTATACCTTTCTAACGAGGTATCATGGACCTAATTTTGACACCTATAGCCCGAGTTATGCATGCTTAAAAAACGTTGCTCAACAACTATCGATTAACCCTGTGGGTGAATCTACACTGTTGATCCTCAACGTGCAAAAACGAAATCCCACATGCATAAGAGAGTTCAAAAATTAATTATTTAATGGTTTATCCCCTATAGATATTTTTAATATGAACCAGGGTGGGCATGGGACCTGTGGCTTGCAGTATAATTTTAGCTAATTTTCCCTTTTTTCAAATTATATATATTATTTACATTAATATACATTATTTACCATTATTAATAAAAATTAAAAACAAAAATTTACCTCTAATATACAATGAAAATTAAAATTAAACTATTCTAATTATCCTAATTAATGTAAAAATAAAAATTACAGAAATTAAAACTAATAAAATAATAATAATTACCCCAACCCCCTCCGGATTTAAACTTGTGACCTCTAAGGAGGAAACACATGTTTTAACCATTATGCCTAGTAAGGTTTGTATACTTCCTCTACATACGAGAAACAAGTAATCAATGAAAAAAAAAAACCCATAAAAAATAATAATATCTCCCATAATCCCATATGATATCCCCAAGTCCCCCCAAAGGCTTCGTCGTCAGTGTTTATGAATGCACACCTCAACTCTCACTTCAGTTCTCACTCCTGATGATGACTTCACTCCCGACGATCAGTTCACTCCCAACGACGATGAGCTCCATACTCTCAATGACGATGAGCTAGGATTCCCATGGGATTTTATTTAATATTCAAATATAAATACTTCACATTTTTCCGATTTTTTTTTTTATAATAAACGTCAATGGGTGCATGTTCTTCAAGGGAATATATTAAAATACTCTTTTAAGGACAATATATTCAAGGCTTGGTCATTGTCAGGGTTGAATTAAATCTTGGTAAATTCGTCGATGGTAATTCCTAACAACAAAGCTAACACTCTTGATGACATGAATTTGAAGGGGATTAAAACAATATTAATATATCATCACTCCACAATTTTCAATAAATATATTATAATAATCTCCCCAAAAGAATAATAAACAATACATAGTCGGTAATTTTGGTCGTCGGGAGGTTGGATAAGGGAGTGGTAAGATATAATTCCGACGAAAACGTTGAATTTCCATTCTAGTGCACACTCCTGACGTGTTAGGGTTCTTATGGGTTAATAAAACATTAAATTAGCCCCTATCGCTTCTGCACACTTTTCCACAAATATTATTAAATTAATATTCAAATAAAAATTGCATGGTCGAGATATCACGTATCATTGTCAGGATATTGGTAAGAGAGGTGGAATTTATACAAAAGAGTCTCGATGACGATCAACTCATGAAATTTCCCATGAAGACTAAGGAAAATATATTATAATATAATATGCTTATATTACATTACAATATATTAAAGTTTCAAAGCATTGGGAATAAAGTTTCTATAGGTAATATAGTTCCCACACCATTCGAGAGGGGAGAAAGGAAATCCTAGAAAATAAGAAGGGGTTCCTAAAATGAAGGATATGTATATTGAACGTTGATTTCTCATGACAAAAGTTATAAGTACATGTAAGGGATAATAGGGATGGACCTGGGATAGTACGCTAGATTTTGGTGGGTGAGGGAGAAATACAAAAAAGTCTAAATTAAAACTAAATACAAAATAAAATAAAATAAAATAAAATTTATAATAAAGAAATAAAAACGAAAAATTCATTTTGTTTTTATTTTTTACGTTCATATATGAGAAAAAGAATGTACATGTTAAGTGGTTAAATGGTTAGTTTATTTAACATAAATGGTTTCACCACGTAAAAATAAATTTATCCCATGTAAAATAAATGTTTAATGTGAATTAGTTTTCCCTCGAGTAAAAGTAAATACCTATAGTAATTCTAGGGGTAAAACCATGGGAAAAATGAATATAAATGAAAATAAAAATAAATAAAATAAAAAATAAAAATAAAAATAAATAAAAATAAAAAGGAAATAAAATAAAAATATATGCAAAAAATATGTACAAAAGAAAAAATAGAATAAAATTACAAGTTAGAAAATTAAACCCAAATTACACAAGTCAAGGTTCCATGCCCCTTGAGGGTTCCATCGGTCATGGTTCCACACCTAGAGGCCGAAATTTAGAAAAAAATGTATAAGGTAGGATTTAAGAAACCAAGTGTCATGGAGTGGAGCGAGAACATATAATGATGAAGGATGTGGCGATTGAGCTGTGATGAATGGAAAATGATGGAGGTGAAGTATAGGACACTCATGTGACGATGTAACATGACATGTAGCGACGAGTGGAAAGAAAGAGATCGATTCCAACAATGTGCACATCACAAGTTAGTCCACTCAATATGCACATCTCATAGGGTGGACATTCCAAGATCGTGAGGAGAGGGAATGCAAATAGGCCAAGGAAAATTTCCCTACACTAGACCACTATGAGTGATATGAATGCAACAAATAGCTAACATGCATTAGGTGACAACATGACAATGAATCACAATCAAGAGTATAAATGGGCCTTAGGATTGGGTTTTGGCCAGGGGTAAGTACGAAAAGGACTCGGTACAGATCAGTCTGAAAAGGTTAAGGGACAAGCTTGCAAGAAAGGGATTTGGATCTTGAGACAATTGCAAGCCAAAATAATCCACTTCTGAATAAGGAGAATCTTGGAAATAATCAAGGTGAAGGTTGTGGGAAAGGATCAGGAGATTCCCTTAGAGGCTTTTCAAGGCTGGAGAGGTCATGTGAACGAAGTGGGCCTGCAAACTTGATCCTGCAAAATAGAAGAATTATATCAGCCATGTGATCAAAAGAAGACTTTCCAATACTATAAAAAATATATTCTCTGCCTTTAAGCCAATTTATAAGAGAGTGTTAGGTTTATTCAATGATAACATGGTGGTTGTAGATGACTGTCCTAAAAATACATGTGCCAAGTCTCAAATCAAAAGAAGGATCATCAATTATGCGATTTAGACTTAGATTTTGAAACAAAATATTAAGATCTACATGCGAAAGTATAAAAGTTGAATATATTAAGCATAACATGCCAACAAAAGGATGCAAAATTTGAATTAGTCAATCAAAAAATAATCAATAGTAAACTCATTTAAATCATGGAATATAATACTATACCTTGCAGCCACATAGGATCATCAAGCACTTTGGAATCAACAAAAATTATGAAGATAACGTATCAATTTCGTCATACAAATGTCAATGAAACATCATAGGTCAAGAAGTATCTCAAAGACGTTTGAAATCATCATATCGAAAGGAATAATCAACACCCATAAAAGATAATCATCAATCGAGATTAACCCTCCAAACTCCCTCAAGGTAGGCAAAGAAATAACATTAGACTCAAGCAATAGAGGATTATGTAGTAGGATCAAAATTTTAGTAGAGGGCCCCTTTTATTTCGCTTTTAAAAGAAAAAGTAAATGGCTGTTGTTGTGGCATCAACAAATGGTGACACCATGGAAGAACTAGTTATGTATGTCAATAGAAGTCTAGGGTCTTTACTTCAGATTCAAATTTTAAAGATAATCTCAACAAGGCTGTAGACAATTTTCCAATAGTCATGGGTACCACAATGATGCAAAAATTCCAAAATATATAACCCAATATTTCTAGTTCTTGTAATCTAACATGCCCTTTTCAAAGAGTCAAACAATGAGGTAAATGTTTTACTAGTTGCACACTAGAAGATTGGTTTTGGTTCAACCATGGTTTTTCACTTTTTCTAACAAGAAAACATCTACACAAGTGTGTTCCTCATCTGTCTTTTCCCAACATTTCTTCATTGCTAACAAGCATTCATAGCTCTGACAAAGTTTCCTTGGTACCATACAAGCATAACTCCACTGCCAACATACATCCATAGCCTCGACGAGTTTACTTGTACTTCCCATACTATTAATAGTGCTTTCAACTTTCTTGTTATTTTAGAATATGTTCAACCTTTTAGATTTAGATATAGATATGCATATACACATAGGGTGTGAAGGAAGTAGGGTGATACGAGCATTGCTTTGATTTGCTGAGTAGATGTTATTCATTGTAGTTTAACCCATAGGTATCCCCAAAAACCATCATAGTATTATCCATTTTATTAATGTGAAGTGGATGGAGCTCAAATAAAAGAGTGGATATACACTTTCATATACTTATGGATTATCATGGTACGCTCAATGGGTACATTTGATCCACCAAAACTATCAGTTTATACCTACAAATAAAAACTTCATGAATTTTCATTCAGATAGAGCAGCCCATGCATCTTATAACTTGTAAAATATTTCTTCAGTATGTGACCAGAATTGGACCATCACCTCACCAAAATTTAAAGAGTAATCCTTAAGACAAACTGAGAGTCAAACTAGCTCAGGGAAATACCATCATTCAAATCAAAAGATGGAAAGAATTTGTACAAGAAAAAAACAAGTGCTAAAATTGAATCAAATTCATGAAAAGAGAACCAAACTAAATGAAATCTAAAACTAGAATGTTAGTCATCCAGAAAGAATGAAAACTGACTGAACAAAAATAAAAATAAAAATAAAAGAGAAGCCAACAACAAGGAACAAATCTAGTGGAAACAACAACGAAAATGTTTTTAGTGAAAGCTTAGAAAGTAAGTCAAGGGAAATCATTAGTTAAGAAATGTTGACCATTCAATATCAATCCCAATGAAAATATTCCTAGATTTTCTGATTTGAAATGAAAAACAAATTAGATTATGAAAATCGATGATCTAGTGGAAAATATTTGCAACACAATTCTCTAATCAAATTGTCATATACAATTTTTCTTTCATTTAGTGCAACAAAACAATCTTCCAAGAATATAAAAAAATGGGTTAATGTAGTTGCTTAATCAAAACATATTTTCAAAAACCAATTACATGAAACATTCTACTAACCCATAAGCTCTTAAGATTTTGTGACATGAACAATTCCTTTATATATTTGAAAACAATTAATTTTTCAACATAAAATACATTTCATATTTTTCACCAAAGTGCCATTTTCTCTTTGCTATAAAAGATTAACCACATAGATCTAAATAATTCAATTTGATAAGGAAAATAGGAAACAAATGATAGTTATGAAGGTCATCAAAATATTAATTAAAATGAATCCAAACATCGACTAGATTATGAATCAAAATGGGAATATATGAATGAGACAAAAGATATTTTTGACCAGCTATTGAGTCGGTGATAATTTTGGTTTATCAATAAAAAAATGTCGCAAAGGAATCTTAGGCAACCAAATTTAGGTTAAAACTTCCCTAAGTTTTCTTCATTGAAGAGAAAAGGTTCTAAGCTGTTGATTGCACAAACCGTTTTCGCATCTACGTATCAAAAGATAAAAGTATGATAAACTATTATATAGTTTGGGAAGAACTCTTCCTCTAAATGACCGACTTATTGAAATGAAATTAAACTAAAAATAAAAGTCGAGATTGGAATTAAAACTAATCTTAAGAAAATCATGCTAAGCGAATGTAAAATTAGACTAAGTGGGTTGTCATAAAACTTATGCAAATTCCAATGCTGTCATCAAGTATCCAATGATGTCCATTCAATCAAATATCATAGCATTCATCTTGAGAGATAAGCACCGAGTGCTCTCCCTACAATATTATCTTCAACATGAGGTTTATTGTTATTGATTGTTGTAATATTTGAATCCTCAAGACATTCCATCACATTCCTGTAATCAAAATCAATCAAATTAAACAAACATGACCATAAGACTTCAATTCCATCTATCTTCTAAAGATACCGGTCCACCAACAAATATCAGTGATGAAAATCTGGTTCAAATATTATCAACATTGCACCCCGAGGTATATGTTTCCTTTGATTATTGATGATAGAGATTTGAAACATTGTATGACCATATTCAGCCTTGTGAGAGGCAAGAGGAAATCATTATGAAAAGGGAGCAATTAATATACTCTTAAAGGGTGCAAATGATATTAGGTCACAAGCTATATGGGTTGACTTCCCCAACTCAAATGAAAGATATAATTATAAATTGAAATTGAATGAAGTGATTAATATCATATTTCTAATAGGTGATAAGATTAACATGATGGACAAATTCTTGAAATTGATATCCTCAAGTTCCCAAGAGTGTTCTAAGTAGAAAAATTATGCATTTCATTTCCTTGAGATTACGTGTAGCATAGAATGTAGAGAAAACGAAATGGAAAATAAGAGTGTGTAGTCTGTCTCTCTACTAGATAGATTTTCCGTTAAAAATAATGATGCATATAATCTGGAAAACAAAACCAGAAAGCTCATGAGTACGAGGGATCAAATAAAAGATATTCCAAACTAACCCAAACAATGCTCATTTTTTCTAATTATGAATAAATTGATTTTGGGTTCAAGGAATGCTAAAGAATGTGGGCCCCAATATATTGACGAGTTACAACCCTCAAGGAATTCACATCTTAAAAATTATTACCATGGCCGAGGTTAAAACAAATGAATAGAAATCAAAATTAAAAACTTTAGAAGTATATGGAGATATTCCATCAAGGTATTTACAACTCCAAGGATTTGGATGATTTCAACTTTGAGATTAGTGAGACATCATTAAGCCATGATAAAAAATATATTATCCAAGAGTGTGACTAGACCGAGTGACTCAAGATTAGCAAATCGAAAGGATAGAATATACTCTGCAAGAAAATATCCAGTCTGAAATTCACATGATTGATAGTGCTAGGATTGAGTCTTTAGTTGACCAATGAGTTGGGGAACAAAAAGATTGATTCCCAAGTAATTTTATTAAAAATATATCAACAAAATATTTGAATAACCATGCTATCTAGAATGTCTAAACATGTTTTCGGACAATGTGAAATAATATCTCTTGTTGCGGTATACTAGAGGAAACTTGGGAGAAAAAAGTTGCAAGATAAAAGATGAAACTCCTCCTTAAAAATAATTGAACATAACATAAGATCTGAGCAGCCAATGCCCATAAATTAAAATCAAAGGTGCTAAAAGAAAATAACTCAAAAGAAAAATCAGCCAAACTCACTATGCTAAATAAAAGACTATACAAAGAAGATAATGTTAGTTGAAAGTAATCAAAGAAAATAGTCAATGTGCAAGCAATTATTTGAACAACTCCAAATAAAAAATAATCATCCAAATAAATGTAAGGAATTTGAGTGGTTTCAATCTCAAATGGGTAGAATTAGTCACTCTAACTTTCCATTTACTGTGTGTGGGACAACAAGCCCAAAACTCATAAGAATCCCAATTAAGAAAACTTTTCCAAATTAGAATTATGTTGATATGAGTATGGGACAAAGCCGAGTGCCCATTTTATTAAAAGAGGGAATGAATAATATCTTTTAGAAAATATCTAACTTGCGAGATAACACAATGTTTGAAAAATGATATTCTTAAATCAATGATCTGAAAATTACCCAGCACATAATTTGTTTTTGAGGATGAGATAAAGTAAATTTTCCCCATATCAAAATTAAATTGAAAAATCCAATCAAGGGAAAATTAGTGTGCAATCCTTCTATTTATTTCCACCTTTGCTGAGAATTACATGTACTATTAATCCAATAGCAAATAAAAGAAAATGCAAACAAAAAACTAATTAAAAAATATAAAGTAAAGCTAAACTATGCAAATGAAAGACACTAGCCTATTCTACCTTAATCCTATTCTACACTACAATGGCTGAAAAATGAACTATGTAAATTTGTATGCCAATGTAGCCATCCATATAATCCCAAGCCTGCATAAGCATGTTCATCATAAAAGATTAGAAACAAAACCTAGAATAAAAATGATTAAAATTGAGAAAAATTAAAACATGGTAAAATCTAGTCACCCTTAAATATGTCAATGCAATAATTCATGGGAACATTAAATGAATATGGTTCCTATAACCATGCTTCAAATCTATCATAAAATCTACCATTACTACCAGAGAATTGATGGAGGGATTTCAATGGGAAGTAGCATAATAAATGAGAACCATGCATAGAATTCATGTGAAGTGTACTTGGTGAGGGAGTCGTAATGATACTAAAGTTTTTAACTCCAGAAGAAAAACCAAGAGAACGAGGGTCTGGCATAACCATAAGTGTAGAAAAAAGTGCCTCATTGTCTTAATAATCCTCTCGGGGCTCATGCTTCAAGAAACCATCTACTTGAGATAGACTAGTGGAATCGAATGATATACGTGGCCTAGTACCCACCATGGTATAAGACTAATATTCAATACAATGGTGGAATCCACTAGCATCAACAATATTAACTAAAGAGTTACTTGAACAAGAATACTCTCTACTAATCCAAATTGAATATGAAACATGAACATACATGGTATGATATACATTTGGTACAACATTCCCTTCATCCCAGGATAAATGTTGATAAGGCTTGGTTGTTATTAGTTCATGGGAAGATGCCTTATTCTCTCTATCCTTCATATGCACATCACCACCATCAAGTACTTCAAAAGGGGTCAACCCCATTGAGTTTAATTGAATTAGATGATGGGTGGTTTCATACAAAGTCAAACCATTAAAGAGATTAGGATACAAATAATAATATGTGGAAGAATTAAGAGAATTACAAGACTGTCTAGAACATGCAACATTTTCAACAAGTGACTCCTTGAATGGTATTTCCTCCTCTTTAATCACATTAGTGATTGATTATGGATTACTAGGCTCCACACTAGGAATGATTTTACAACCAACACGTTCTTATCAACATGGTTTTCCTCTTTCAAGTTAAAAGTAGATTGTTGTGATAAAAGTGGTATGCCCTATATGCTTATTTCTTCTGCTTCAGTGAAAACATCAACATGTTTTTATTTCTCCTACACAATATGAGAATCTGAAATGTATTCCAAAACATATTCATGGCTATAAGAGAGAAGCAAGTCACAAGAATCATTAGAACAAGAAGGTTCTATAACTAATCCATTAGTAGTGGGGAAACATTCTTGCTTTATGTCAGTTATAATAGGAGAATTTGTAACAACATGACAATTCAAATCAAAATGAGCTAATTCCAAATTATCTATGGGTGAGGAAGAATCCATTTCATGAGTTTCTAGATTTTCTTCATTAAAAAGATGATCATAATTTAAGTTTCGTTCCATAGCTTCCGCCTCCATTTCTTGGGACTGAAAATATGAGATAATATAATGAGAACCTGACATAACCATCATTGTGACCTGAAGTGTCCCATTATCAACATAAAAACCCTTCTCTTGGTCAACTACATAAAAAATATGAACTTGAATTTACACAAGAGGCTTCTTTTTCATCACAAGGAAAGAAATGGGGAATGTAGTGGTGAGAGGATACATATGCTTTTTTTGAAAAATAATCTGTCTCTTTTCTATAATCCAGATAGAAATAAAGATCCAGACATATGGAGTCCAACTAAGCCATTAGTATTTTCAATATTTTCATTTAAATCCAAATCAACCTGTAAAGGAACATTAAAATATGATTTATATTCTTCATCCACTGGCTCATATGTTTCATTAGTAAGAGACACTAAATAGGAAATCAAATCATTGTTAGAGGGAATATCATCTAGAGTAAATCTATAGAAAAGATGAGTAAATCTGATAAAAAAATCTCGAAGAGATTCATCTTCATCCTTCCTAAGCTATAAAATTTCTTCACACAATTTATCATAATCATAATTCACAAAAGCATGCAAAAATTCATGCATAAATTGTCCCTATGTGTGAAAAGAGGCGACTGGTAAAGTCTCACACCAACTCTTGACCTGACATTCAAAAGGGACAATGAACAACTTGCAAATGACATTTCTATTAGTAATATTGTGAGACCTACAAAATTCCGAGAATTGTAAATCATGTCCAAATGCAGAGATTTCACTCTCGCCATCAAATTTAAGTTTCAACAAGAAATGTAAAATCTTCCTAGGAGGTTTGGGAGGTAGAGTACCAGAAAAACATCTCCATAAAGGCATATGGGATGGATCCATTAGTAAATTAAAATAAAAATTAACAATAATGACTCCACAAACTCAAATTTTCATTTGTCCTTCCTTATAGCGTCATTTCTACTGACGAGTCCAAATGACATTTCAAGAAAGTAAGGGACAATGCCCAATGGAAGGTCCCAATTAGAACTAATCTCATTTGGAGTAACATTTCTGACGAGTATATGGGCCTCTTTGCTTCTTAGAATTAAAAGAAAAAAATGGGAAAGACAACATGCTGTCCCCCAAAGAGTTTTAATTAATCCTAAGACTAATCTAACTGAAACCAAACTAATCTAGTCTAACTAATTCTAACCTATCCCAGGATAAAAACTAAAAGAGTGAGTACAATGAGAGATAATATCATCAGAATCATAAATAATTCATGTATGCTAATGATAAGTGATAACAACAATGCTACAAATACACATACAATTAGTTGTTCAATGCGATCATAACATTATTTATGTACTGATAAGAAAAAATGTGACAACATGAGCATATGGAACGAAGTGAAGAAATAGTTCATACAACCGAATTTTATGCTACTCAAGCAGAGAGAAATGCACAAAGAAGAGTCTCATGTACATCCACCAAAATCAAAGATTTCCGGAATGCCTCTTGCTCTTTATTAACTTAGAATTAATAGTACTTTCTTTCATTACAAAGGGAAAAATTCCATCATTACATTAAGTGAGCTCTCTTTTATAAAACAAGAGAGACTCTTCAACTCTAACAATTGTTCCTTTCATTTCCCTTTTTTTGTCTTTTTTTTTTTACATTCCAAATTTCTTTTTCATTTTAAAAAATGTAGATGTGGGATTTACAAATGGAATATGAAGAGACCCCTAGGTGGTTACGTTCTCCTTGTGGTAGTTTACAAATGATATTTATTTAAAAAATATTATTCACTCAGCTTGTTGGTGTTGTCTTCTGTTCCTTGAGATGTTTTGGGTGTTTCTTATGTTTTCCTGCTGATTAATATATTTTGATCTTCTTCTCCTATGTCTCATATTTCCATTGAGCTATTGCTGGTCTAATTTCATTTCCTGTAGCTTGAGATATTACTGTTTGAATTCTGCATATCCCGTTCTTCAGTTGAATTCAAGTTTCTTCTATGTTTTTCATTTAAAGAAAATTTTTGTTCAATAAATGCCAATACTTACTATCCCATCTTGTTATTATCCTTTCCATCTTTCCAACAAGCATTGTTTTCACTTGATGCCTTCCTAGCTTCATTCGTATAACCTGTTGTAACTAATTCCTAGATACCAAAACCAAGGGACATCAAATATGTCTTCATTATTATACTCCATGATGCATAGGTTGTTCCACCGAACAAAGGAGATTTGTTTGTAAGGAGACCTTCCTTACAATCCATATGTGCTTGAGATTTGCCTTCCAGTGGTTAAATTGTTTCTGAAGGCACCTTCTCTGATACCTGTTGTTGAACTTATGATTATATTGAGAGGGAGGGGGTGAATTTGTATAAGAACATTTTTACTTTATTTAACCATTCATTAATCATTCATTAGCACATATTAAATCAAACTAAAATGCACATAATTTAACATGGAAACCCTTGCGGGATAAAAACACAAAAAACTTAGCTTTATAAATTTTTGTAGGCACCAACCTACTATTACAATTCTTGTAGACACCAACCTACTAGAGACACCAATATCCTCAGTTGAGAACCAACTCAATAAGATATTGTGTAGGCACCAACCTACTGGAGACACCAATCTCCTCATTTGAGCACCAACTGTAGGCACCAACCTACTGGAGACACCAATCTCCTCATTTGAGCACCAACTAAGTAATACCTGTATAGGGACCAACTTAAGATCTTCATGCACATAGTACTTATGACTTCACCTGCATGCTTCATACTTCATTTATTACATAACATCATCATACCCTTAACTTTAATGCTCCATTTCCTCTCTTTGTGATGCAGTTCCCCTACCTTGACAGGGTCTACTGACGTCCCGGTCTATGGATCTTCCTCTATTCCTGAGTTGAAGCATCTCTCTAGGTACTTGCTGGAACCTCCACGAAAAAAAATCCGCAGGTATCCTTTTATGAACCCCGCATGTGCGAGAAAGAACTATGCACAAGCTCTACCCACATGA
>CBVK0102515541.1:0-14926 GCA_900067695.1 Picea abies
TGTACATCATTTACAAATTGCAAGCTTTAATCGAAACTTACGAAATCAAACGCGAAAATGATTTCTGTTAAGAAATAGATAAAGAAAGCACATTTAAAAATTTGTTTTGTTTTCCTCTATGAATCTAACAAATCTTGCAAATAAAATACAATGAAACATAAACGTATGGATAGTCAAAAGTTGAACCATACATTCTAGCTTCAATGATATGTAAATGACAAAAAAATACAAAGGAGCTAACCTGTTAGTGAGTTAGTGAGGTGTATTCAAGCATATACATGAGTGGAGAACATCCAACTGCCATGTCCAAGAGACAAATTTGCAATAGACCTTATAACTGTTCTAAATAAATTCAAAACATGTATTGGCAGCTTAGTTTTAATGACAGAGGAGAAAACACCAATAAAACCCTGTGATCTTATAATTGCACATGATTACAACAAGATAAATCTAGAAGTAACTTATCCATTTCATCATTCAATTAAAATTCAAAGATAAATCCATTCATTCTGATTGAAGATATGATCACAGTAATTATATTATGAGCAACAAATTATAGACGGTATTTATAATATAAACATCCCAGACATCATAGATCATTAAGTATAAAGCTATCAGACCTATAAATATATTAGGATTAACAAAACATAAATGAAAACATCATTAACAAAAGGCTAAATCCAAAATGCATATATGTTGTTTCATTGAGTCTTGGAATCACTCGTCCATCTTCTGCTCTCAGCCCAGATGATTTCCATTACAAAATATGGAGTATTTAAAGAGTTCATGTAAGCTAAACTTCCTATCTTCTAAGATAGGATCAGATTTCAAAAAGATATAAAAAGTTTCAAATATAAAGGGTCTAAAAGCCACTCATTATTAAACTATATATTCAAAATTTATGAAATATTTTCTCTTATTTACAAAATAAGCCAAAAGAGATAGTTGATCAACTAAATCCAGCATGCTCCATCCCATAAGATCAACATCAGATACATCTTATCCTTAAAAAATGAAATGAGCAAGTCAAATATTTTATTAACTAACAATTCCTAAATTTTATACGAGAAATTGACTTGAATTCAAACTAATTTAAAAAAAAAAGGTAAGCTACAGGTTTCTGTAGCTAGCTACAGGTTTCCGTAGCTAGTTAAAATAGTAAAAAAAATAACAAAAAATGAAAATGAAATCTTTTATTTTTTATAACATAATCAAAACAAAAAACCATTTACTATTCCAACAATCTCCCAAAGAGACACCTAATAAATCCAAATTTAAAATAATGAAATTGGTTGAGTATTAGCCAACCTGCTTAATCCTCTTGTTTGCCAAATTAAAACTAAATTATTGTTTTGTTAATGAAACCCTGATCATACTCAATAATAGGAGGGTTTTTATCCTTTAATACATCTAAGAATTCCTCCCATGGTTTTCTGAACACAAAATCATACTGTGGCTTTCTCCCAATGGGTTTCGAACTGCAACATAGAGTAGATCTGTGATAACATAGTCTTTTTGTGGATGAACACACAGTTTTTGGACAATAAGGTTAGACATGCAAGAGTTGAAATTTTTATTGAGATGGAGAGGCAAAGTATACCGCATTATCATAAACATAGGAAGGGCATATAACTTGGAACCCATCAAAACCAATAACAAGCTTGGATCTTTGAGAAAAACAAAGAAAAACGCTTACCTCAACCGCAAAGAAATTCTGAGATTTTTCCCTCCAAAGAACGAGTTGTATCTCTGAAACTGTATTGTTTTTGATGAATCTTCCCTTTAGGAAGGTAAATGACCCCATTTCAGAAATGGGTTTTAAAGGGTTTTGGCTAATTCGTAACGGTTTTCCCAGAAACCTTCCCGCAAAAACGTGTCTCAGGCAGGAAATCACAGGTTTGAACTCTGCTATGTAAAAACAAATGTGTAAAACTTCAGGGCTGTTCAGATCTACTCGGACGACATAGGCCATTAAGGATTGGAACATATTGTAACAAGGGCGATCCAAACTAACTAAGATTTTATATGGTAGTGGTAAGAGGGATAAGTCTGAATGGATATCATGAAAACAAAACAAGCATAAAACTTGTGCGATCATAGCATACACATGAAGGTCTCAATTATGGGGTTTGAACACTCCTGGTGATGAGAGCTACAAGTACATCACACTACACAAACCCTTAATTTCAAAATGAGAGGCCTGTCAATTCATCCTACGAGCCAAGACAATGTACAAGATACGATTCTGGTGTGTTTAATTCCCACAATATGTAATAGGTAAACTTGATTTGCAAATGCTAGGAAAGGATACGTTTTTTACAATCCAAATGCAAATCGAAAATTTGATATCAAAGTTGATTTACCAAGAATTCAAATGAACAAGATTATAGTCCAAATGCAAATCAACACAGGTATTATATTGATATTCAAACAAACTCAAAAGGAAAGTCGTCCCAATATTGAATAAGAAGTAGATACAAGTCACAATGAACTTTTTAGTAACCAAGCATTGGATAGAGTCATAATGCAAGTCACAATGAACTTTTTAGTAACCAAGCATTGGATAGAGTCATAATGAAAAAATAAGTTTTAATGCTCGTTTTCATGCTTTCAGTCATGAATCAAGCATGAAAATACAAGATAAAAATAAAACAAGAGTAATCAAACATCTTTTTTATAATCGAAAAATCACCCTCAAATAGTAATATTTACAGGATGAGGCTTAGGCAGCTACATGAGGTGTCATTTTTCATTCAAAATAGAAAAAAACATGTAGGGCTACCAACAAGTTGTTAGCTCTGATACCACTTGATGCAGTGCCCCTACCTTGGCAGGGTCTGCTGACCTCCCGATCTATGGATATTCCTCTATTCCTGAGCTGAAGCAGCTCTCTAGATCCTTGCTGGAACCTCCATGAAAACAAATCCACAGGTCTACTTTTACAAACCCCGCCTGTGCGAGAAAGCACTAGGCGCAAGCTCTACCCATGCGACCACCGACGGTGACCATGAGCCTAAACAAAGGTGCTTCACGTTTCGCGATTTCTGGACCTCCATTTCGAGTCACCCCGATTCCTCTAATTCCTGAAACCTCGAAATACGGCTAACAATCCTTAGCCCTCCCTTATTCTTATACCATATGACCTCCATTCAAACCCCAGGGTCCACCTCCGAGTGCGTCGGGATTTCACATATTTGGAACTCACGATGTAGCTTTTCTCCCTTTTCTCGATATCCAAACTCGCGACTTCCTTACCTTAGATCAACGATCCCAATTCCTCCATGATCCGACGGTCCATATCGCGTCAGGATTTCATGACTCACGATTTACGAAAAAATCTTCCTCCACACTCTTCCGACTCCCGAAATGTCGATGTTCAAAGCTCCAAATCAATAGCTCTCGCCCCTTCAGATCTGATGGCTTCTATCCCTCCTGAGATTGCAAGTGTTGAAAAGACACTCGGCCTTATCCTTCCCACAAATCTATTGGATCTGACTGTCCACGAAAATCAGTATTCTTCCTTTAGGAATTCCAACCGTTCGTTCAGGTCCTTAATGAATCCCGAACAAAGAACTCAATGTCAACCCTTATGAGCTTGTTTCCACGAGGTGACTTCAACCCTCATCTTTCCTTTGAACTTCTCTAAGTCTCTATCCTTCCTGAGCTTGGTCTTCATTGCAAACTTAAGGATTCTAAGGAATCCTGCGTGCCCTCTTTTCGGCTTCCACAATAACCTCTGGTTATTCGACCACTCCAACTTTGTGCACTCCTTGCGACAGAAGTTCTTCAACCACTCACTTGGGTTGGAAAAGTCTAAGACTCTCCTCAGCCTGCACACACCTTGCATGGATCTATGCTATACTTGCACTCCTATTGGTACAAGGTCAACGGTATCTCTCTTGAGCTTTCTGAGATAAGACTCAGAACTCATCGACGCACTCATTTCAGACTTTCACTGCAATCCTTGCAGGAATTCTCAGGAAGAGAAATAATTGAAACTTATACTCTCCCTCTCACATACTTCATACGTTCAAAATGAAATCACATACACATGGCATTGGAACAAATACATAACAGAGACTGAAAATAAACTGTAAACATACCATTCAATAGATGCATACAGTAACCATAAAACACCATGAAATTGAATCAAAGCATTCTTATATTAATTCAAGTGCTTCTGTACATGGTTTATATAGCAACAACTATCTGCTCATACAACTTCTACAATCTCTGATCTTCTCTATTCTCCTATTCTCTTCTTGCTCTCTTTCCATGAGAATAATAATACAAAACATTGATGAGGGAGTCTTATTAAGTTTTCCCTCCTACAAGTCTAAGCTATATTATCGAAATTAAATACTACAACTACTTTACATTTATTACAATAAATGTCCACAACCGAAAGATGAGAGCAACGCTCAAGATCTGTATTACAATCCCAAGACATTAAAAGAAAATACATCCTTTCAGCTATTACATTAATGTTTCATCTTTTAAATTTCAAAATGTCTTCAAAATGCATGCTGGTGTATATCTAGTTGTCCTCCACTCACACTTACTGACTATGCTCCTGCATCACCTTGCTTCATACACCATAGATAGATTCAAACCCTAGTTAGATTCATCCTTCATGTCATAGAAAACCTAGTAGCATAATTCCCAGAATATAATCCCAGACTGAAGCATCACAACCTCAAAACAAATCACTTTGCAACATCATATACCTTAGTCCTTCATAGTGCATTCTTAAAACTCTAAGAAAACTACTTTTTCACACCTTTAGACCCCAAGAATACTCTCTATCTTCTCTTTTGCACCTCAAATCTCTTATGCATACCTTAGACTTGATCTTCTTGCTTGTATTTTGTTCAAATGTGCACACATATCCTATATTTACAGTGTTTTTGTGCTCACTTTAAGGGCCGATCTGTAAAGACTGGCTGGGATGACCTGAACTTTCTAGCTAGTTTTCCTGATATGAAAATTTACATCTCCTCATTCCTAAGGAGTTAGAGGGAGTTCCATTTACATCTCCTCATGAAAATTTACATCTCCTCATGAAAATTTAGAAAGTTCTCAGAATATTTTTTCCAACCATATAACCTATGCTCTCATTTTTTCTAGGCATTTAGAGTAAAAATGAATTCAAATATAGGGCATCCAAACTAAGCATAAAAAATTGAAAAAAAATATTGTCAACAATATTCATATTACAATATTTATCTTGGACGTCTATAGTCTCTCCCCATCTTTGACATCAATGAAAACAATATTTCTAACACATTTATGACATGCCAACTTTTCATTAGCCTTCACACTAAATTTCCACCCATTGGGGTATCCCTTATGAGATAGTAAGGTCACCTCTTGAGTTCCCCCGCCCTGATTGGCACTAATGGTGATTTTACCATTCCTTGGGTTGGGGTTATTTTTAGGGCTCAACCCAAGTAGATCACCAATCCACCTAAGCCTCTTGTAGAACCTTCTCTTTGAAGCAACTTCTAATCTTCTCAATATCCCCTGCTAAAGCCCTATTTAATGATCTAAGCTCGTATCAAAGTGTTGGTATGTCTATCATGGATGTCCTACAATTACCCTGAGTAGTGTGAGCTTCTCATGCAAGACCTAACTAAGATAACCTCAAAATTTTGTATTCTACAAGGTCCTTCCCTCTCTTTCAATCCTTCTAGCCTACCTCCAAATGGAAATGAAAGTTCAACATCACAAATCCTTTCTTTGTTGAAATCCGACATAAGACCCCCATCATTAAGCATGTGTTCATTGAACCCAAATCTATCCTTAACTTTATTGTTGCTCACATTTCTCTAATCTTGTGCCTCTCCAACCTTTGTTTATTTGATTAGATTTGTATAAGATTCAACAAGTTTAAAACTAATACAATTTCTACAACCATCCTCACATTAACCCTTGGGCTCAAAAGTATCTCAACAAAGTTCTCTATCTTATATGTTAAGGTCAATTACAACATCCTCCTTGGATGCCCTTGGTTGGACATTATGATAGTGGTTCCATTCACCTTCTTAGGAGAGCTTTGGTCCCCCCACAAAGGAAAAATCTATGTGGTCAAGCCCAATCCAACATTGTTCGACATGCATGATATTTCCACACAGGCCGAACACCTTAAGAAAACACTCACGTAAACAAATCAAATATTAGTGCACCATTGTATTGCACGGTTAAAACCCTCAAAGAGGAAAAAATTCCACAACCCTAGCCAATGCAACCACTTGAGGAAATATATTAATGCAAAAGAAAATAATTTTTCATATAATTTTCTCACAATCTATCATCAACAACTGACCCTTCATGCTCTTTAAATAAATATCATGGACCAATTGAGTGTTAAGCCATAGACAAATATAGCCATTAGTATCAAGGAGAGTATGAACAATATGAACAATGGGATCACTTTATGTCTTACCCTTAGTCTCATATTTCCTTTCTAACACCATTCTCATAATCTAACTATTGTATTCCTTTAATGATAGTTAGATTTGTTGTATTTACTTTCATAGTCTAGTTTCTATCTTACTTTCGTAGTGATTAGACTTACATATACTTTGTTTCATAGTCTAGTTGTTATTTTATTAACATGGTAGTTCTCATATTTTGTCTACTTTTCTTTTAGTATTTAGAGTTGGTTTTATCTCGTCTTGACATTCTTTTGTCCCCATGCATTTCATTGCTTCTCATTATTTAATTTTCTCTATCTTATACATGCTTGATATCATATTACCTACACACATGTGTGATGACTTTTCTCCTTGCACTATTTATTGGGGCATGGGGTCTCCACAAACAATTTAGGCACTTGATTGAAGTTGAAAAGTGGAAACTACCTGCTCACCATGTATGTGCATTAGTTCTTGATTCCTGTATTAGTAGTCTTCTCGCGATGCATTATTTCCTTTCTTGTTGCTACTCTTATCTTCAATTTGTTTTTCTTTTTATTTGCATGATTATGTCCTTTCTTGTAACTTGATACTACTCCCATCTTATGGATAGTGCCTACAAGGGGCACAATGTAAAGTGCATTCATTTCACACTTTAGCATTCACATACACCTACCCACCAAGGATGCCACAATGTGACCCTCTTCTATGGAATGTCCATTCATGACACCCCTAATGATGAAATTATATCTCTCTACCATCGTTTTGATTTGGAACACCTTCCTTGAGTCCCATTTACTTTATCTAAGATGTATAGCTTCTTAGGGATATCTAATGCTTATGTGGGGTCCCTTTCTACCCTTCGTCTCTTACCGTTTGGCCCTTGGTCACCAATTTGGTTCACTTCAACCCTCTTGGTACTCCTTTGGGGTATTTTATTTCTCTTTTGTTTAGTATGAGGCAAAGTCCACTTATTGGACTCATAGCTACTTATCATTCCTCATTATGGATCCATAATCACCCAAACTTTCTATTTCAGGTTGATATTTATGGGGTAAAATGATCCAAATCTTTTGTAACCCTTCCTAATTTCAATGCACTAATAAAATCATGGATTTCATGGCTGTAACGTGATTATGTTTCTCAACTAGTATAACAAAGAGTCCGCTTTAGAGGAAAACCCCACAATATGAGCTTAAAAACTCACATACATGGTCAAACCTCTTTCTTGATAGGTCCAAATGACCTGCCAAGCAGGTAAGGGAGAACACCCAATGACAAGTCCCAATTAGACCTACTCTCATTTGGTGTAGGGTTTTCGACGAGTATATGGGCCTCGTTGCCACTCATAATTAAATTAATAAAAAGGGTAAATACAATGGACTATCCCCCAAACATTTCTAATTAATCCTAAGACTAATCTAACTGAAATAAATCTAACCTAATCTAACTAATTCTAACCTATCTTGAGACCAAAACTAAAATAGTGAATACAATGAGAGATAATATCATCAAAATCAGAAAGAATTCATATATGTTAATGATACGTGATAACAACAATGTTGCAAATACATAGAAAATTAGTTGTTCAATGCATTCATAACATTATTTATGTACTCATAAGGAAACATGTGACAACATGAGCATATAGAACAAAGTGAAGAAATAGTTAATGCAACAAAATTCTATGCTACTCAAGCAAAATACAAACACACAAAGAATAGTCTTATGTACATGCACCAAAATCATAGATTTATGGAATGCCTCTTGCTCTTTATTAAATCATAAGTAATAGTACTGTATTTCATTACAAATGGAAAAAATCCATCATTACATTCAGTGGGTTGTCTTTTATAAAACAAGAGAGACTCTTCAACTCTAGCGGTTGTTCCTTTTATTTCCCTTTGTTTTGTCTTTTTTTACATTCCAAATTTCTTTTTCATTTTTGAAAATATAGATGTTGGAGTTATAAATGGAATATGAAGAGAACCCTCGATGGTTACATTCTCCCTATGACAATTTACAAATGATATTTATTTAAAAAATATAATTCATTTAGCTTGTTGTTGTCGTCTTCTATTCTTTGAGGTGTTCTGGGTGTTTCTTGTGTTTTTCTATTGATTAATAACTTCTGATATTCTTTTCCTCTTTCTCAACTTTCCATTGAGATATTTCTGGTCCAATTTCATTGCCTATAGCTTGAGATACAACTGTCTGAATTTTTCATAGTCAGTTCTTCAGCTGAATTTAGGTTTCTTATATGTTTTGCATTTTTGGACAATTTCTACTCAATATATGCAATACTTGATTTCCATGCTACTACTCCCATCTTATGGATAGTGCCTACAAGGGGCACAGTGTAAAGTGCATTCATTTCACACTTTAGCACTCACATACACCTACCCACCAAGGATTCCACAATGTGACCCTCTTCTATGGAATGTCCATTCATGAAACCCCTAATGATGACATGATATCTCTCTACCATCCTTCTGATTTGGAACACCTTCCTTGATTCCCCTCTACTTTAGCTAAGATATATAGCTTCTTACAGATATCTAATGCTTATGTGGGGTCCCTTTCTACCCTTCGTCTCTTACCGTTTGTCCCTTGGTCACCAATTTGGTACACTTCAACCCTCTTGGTACTCCTTTGGGGTATTTTATTTCTCTTTTGTTTAGTATGAGGTAAAATACACTTATTGGACTCATATCTACTTAGGATTCCTCATTATGGATCCATAATCACCCAAGATTTCCGTTTCAGGTTGGTATTTATGGGGTAAAATGATCCAAATATTTTGTAACCCTTCCTAATTTCAATGCACTAAGAAAATCATGGATTTCATGGCTGTAACGTGACTATGTTTCTCAACTAGTATAACAAAGAGTCCTCTTTAGAGGAAAACCCCACAATATGAGCTTAAAAACTCACATACATGGTCAACCTCTTTCTTGATAGGTCCAAATGACCTGCCAAGCAGGTAAGGGAGAACACCCAATGACAAGTCCCAATTAGACCTACTCTCATTTGGTGTAGGGTTTTCGATGAGCATATGGGCCTCGTTGCCACTCATAATAAAAATAATAAAAAGGGTAAAGACAATGGACTATCCCCCAAATATTCCTAATTAATTCTAAGACCAATCTAACTGAAAGAAATCTAACCTAATCTAACTAATTCTAACCTATCTCGAGACCAAAACTAAATTAGTGAATACAATGAGAGATAATATCATCAAAATCAGAAATAATTCACGTATGCTAATGATACGTGATAACACCAATGTTGCAAATACATAGAAAATTGGTTGTTCAATGCATTCATAACATTATTTTTGTACTCATAAGGAAACATGGGACAACATGAGCATATAGAAAAAAGTGAAGAAATAGTTCATGCAACAAAATTCTATGCTACTCAAGAAAAATACAAATGCACAAAGAATAGTCTTGTGTACATGCACCAAAATCACATATTTCTGGAATGCCTCTTGCTCTTTATTAACTCGGAATTAATAGTACTGTATTTCATCACAAATGGAAAAAATCCATCATCACATTTAGTGAGTTGTCTTTTATAAAACAAGAGAGACTCTTTAACTCTAGCGATTGTTCCTTTTATTTCCCTTTGTTTTGTCTTTTTTACATTCCAAATTTCTTTTGCATTTTTGAAAATGTAGATGTTGGAGTTACAAATGGAATATGAAGAGACCCCTGGGTGGTTACATTCTCCATATGACAATTTACAAATGATATTTATTTAAAAAGTATAATTCATTTAGCTTGTTGTTGTCGTCTTCTATTATTTGAGGTGTTATGGGTGTTTCTTGTGTTTTTCTACTGATTAATACCTTTTGATATTCTTCTCCTCTATCTCAAATTTCCATTGAGATATTGCTGGTCCAATTTCATTGCCTATAGCTTGAGATACAACTATCTGAAGTTTGCATAGTCAGTTCTTCAACTGTATTCGAGTTTCTTATATGTTTTTCATTTTTGGACAATTTCTACTCAATATATGCCAATACTTTCTATCCCATCCTGTTCTTCTCCTTTCCATATTTCCTACGATCCATCCTTGGCTTGATTTTGTTGTCTGTAGCCCCATATATGGCTACTTGAAGTCTGCATAGTCATTTCTGCCCCTGAATCCATGGTTTGTTGTTGTTGTTGTTGTTTATTTTATTTTATTTTATAATTTTATTTTATTTTTTCATTTTCTAACGTCTTATATCACCTATCCGTCCGAGAAACATTTTCCACTGCATTCCTCTATCCGATCTCTTTCCATGGAGGTATCATGGACCCAATTTTGACACCTATAGCCCAAGTTATGCAGGTTTAAAAAATGTTGCTCACAATTATCGATTAAGCCCGTGGGTGAATCTGGACTGTTGATCCTCAACCTACAAAAAATAAATCCCGCATGCATAAGAGAGTTCAACAATTAACAGTTTAAATGGTTTATCCCCTATATATAGTTTGAATAGGAACCAAGGTGGGCATGGGACCTATGCCTTGCAATATAATTTTAGCTAATTTTCCTTTTTTCAAATTAGGAAAATAATTAAAAAAAACAAAATTATTTACATTAATCTACATTATTTACAATTATTAAAAAAAATAAAAAACAAAAATTTACCTCTAATATACAATATAAATAAAAATTAAACTATTCTAATTATCGCCATTAATGTAAAAATAAAAATTACAAAAATTAAAACTAATAAAATAATAGTAATTACGCTACCCCCCTCTGGATTTAAACCTATGACCTCCAAGGAGGAAACACATGTTTTTAACCATTAGGCCCAATCAGGTTTGTATTCTTCATGTACCTATGAGAAAAAAGTAATTAATGAAAATTTATAAATGAAAATAAATAAATAAATAAAACTAAAACAAGAGAAAAAAATAAAATAAATAAATAACATAAAAATAGTGATATCTCGCCGCCCCCCCCCCACCAACACAAACATAGTCTATGGGATATAATCCCATATGATAACCCCAAGTCCCCTCGAAGGATTGTTCATTGGTGTTTATGCATGCACACATGAGCTCTCACTCCACTTCACACTCCCAATAACGACTTCACTTCCGATAATCACTTCACTCCCAATGACGATGAGCTCCATACTCTCGACGACTATGAGCTGGGATTCCCATGAGATTTTATTTAATATTCAAATATAAATACTTCACATTTTTCCCAAATTGTTTTTATAAAAAAGGTCAATGGGTGCATGTTCTTCAAGGGAATATATTAAAATACTGTTTTAAAGACAATATATTCAAGGCTTGGTCATCGTCAGGGTTGAAGTAAATCTTGGTAAATTCATTGATGGTAATTCCCAACAATGAAGCTAACACTCTCAACGACATGTATTTGAAGGGGATTAAAACAATATTAAGATATCATCACTCCACAATTTTCAATTAATATATTATAATAATCTCCCCAAAAGAATAATGAACAATGAATAGTCGGTAATTTTGGTCGTCGAGAGGTTGGGTAAGGTAGTGGTAAGAGATAATTCCGATGACAACGTCGACTTCACATTCTGGCTCACACTCCTGACGCGTTAGGGTTATGATGGGTTAATAAAACATTAGATTAACCCCTCTCGCTTCTGCACACTTTTCCACAAATATTATTAAATTAATATTCAAATAAAACTTGCATGGACGAGATATCACATATCATCTACATGATTTTGGTAAGAGAGGGGGAATTTATACAAAAGACTCCCGACGATGATCAACTCATGGAATTTATGATGAAGACTAAGGAAAATATGTTATAATATAATTTAATTAGATTACATTACAATATATTAAAGTTTCAAAGCATTGGGAATAAAGTTTCTATAGGTAATATAGTTCCCACGCCATTCGAAAGGGAAGAAAGAAAATCCTAGAAAATAGGAAGGGATTCCTAAAATGAAGGAGATGTGTTTTGATCGTTGATTTCTCATGGGAAATGTTATAAGTACATGTAAGGAATAATAGGGATGGACTTGGGATAGTACATTATATTTTGGTGGGTGAGGGAGAAACAAAAAAAAGTCTAAATTAAAACTAAATCAGAAAGAAAAAAAATGAAATGAAATTTACAATAAATAAATAAAACGAAAAATCTGATTTGTTTTTATTTTTTATGTTTATTTATGAGAAAAATGATGTTCATGTTAAATGGTTAGTTTATTTAACATAAATGGTTTTCCCACGTAAAAATGAATTTACCCCGTAAACTAAATATTTAATGGGAATTCGTTTTCCCTCGAGTAAAAGTAAATACCTATAGTAATTCTAGGGGGAAAAGCACGTGCAATACCATGTGGTTTTTCAAAACCATGGGAAAAAATGAATATAAATGAAAATAAAATAAAATAAAATAAAAATAAAAATGAAATAAAATAAAAATATATTCAAAAAATATGTACAAAATAAAAAATAAAATAAAATTACAAGTTAGAAAATTAAGCCCAAATTACACAAGTCAAGGTTCCATGCCCCCTGAGGATTCCATCGGTCATGGTTCCTCACCTAGAGACCAAAATTTAGAAAAAAATATATAAGGTAGGATTTAAGAAACCAGGTGTCATGGAGTGGAGCGAGGACATATAGTGATGAAGGATGTGGTGATTAAGCTGCAATGAAGGGAAAACGATGGAGGTGAAGTATACAAGACTTCATGTGATGATTTAACGTAACAAGTAGCGACGAGTGGAAATAAAGAGATCGACTCCAACCAAGTGCACATCAATGGTTAGTCCACTCAATATGCACATCACAGATGGTAGACATGCCAATATCGCGAGGAGAGGGAATACAACTAGGCCAAGGAAAAGGTCCCTACGCCAGACCACTATGCGTGATACAAATGTGATGTATAACTAACATGCATTAGGCGACGTCATGAAAATGACTCACAATCAAGAGTATGAATGGGCCTTAGGCCTCAGTTTTGGAAAGGGGTAAGTCTAAAAATGACTCATTATAGATCAGTCTGAGAAGGTTCAGGGATAGGCTTGCAAGAAAGGTAGATCCAAAAATGTTGGGGGATTCAGATTTTGAGACAACTACAAGCCAAGATAATCCATTTCCTAATAAGGATAAGTCTATAAAGAATAAAGGTAAAGGTTGTGGGAAAGGATCAAGAGATTCTCCCATAGGCCTCTCAAGGTTGGAGAGGTCATGTGAACAAAGTGGGCCTGGAAACTTGCTCCTGCAAAATAGAAAAATGATATCAACCATGCGATCAAAATAAGACTTGCCAATACTATAAAAAATATATTTCGTGCCTTTAAGCCAATTTATAAGAGTGTTAAGTTTATTCAACGATAACATGGTGGTTTTAGATGAGTATCCTGAAACTACATGTGCGAATTCTCAACTCAAAAGAAGGATCAACAATTATGCAATTTAGACTTAGAGTTTGAAACAAAAGATTAAGATATACATGCGAAAGTATAAAAGTTGAAGATATTAAGCATACCATTCCAGCAAGAGGATGAAAAATGTGAATTAGTCAATGAGAAAATAATCAACAATAAACTCATTTAAGACATAAGATAGAATAATAAACCTTGCATCCACATAGGATCATCAAACACTTTGGAATCAACACAAAGTCTAAAGATAACGTATCGATTCCATCATACAAATGTCAATGAAACATCATAGGTCAAGAAGTATCACAAAGACATTTGAAATCATTAGATCGAAATGAATAATCAACACCCATAAAAGATAATCATCAATCAAGAATAACCCCCCCATCTCCCTCAAGGTAGGCAAAGAAATAACATTAGGCGCGTGGACAACCAAATCTGGCTAGGACATTTTCTTCAAGGAAATTGATTATCACTGCATCATGTTCATTTTTGGTTGGAATTGTTTCCACCCATTTAGAAAAATAGATTATGGCTGTAAGAATCCACTTATGTTGAGCACTAGAAGAAGGATGAATCTCTCCTATGAAATCTAAACCCTACTGTTGAAAATGAGCTTCATCCTTAATTGGTACTAGGGGTAACTTGGAGGGTAAATATTATTTTCCTACAAAAAATTGGCATTCTGTATAGGATCTAACTTTTGCATTTACATCTGAAAATCATTTAGGCCAACAATATCCTTCTCTTGGGATTTTATATGTTGTAGCTCTCCATGCACGATGTCCCCCACATATTCCTTTGTGAAACTCATCAATTTCATTTTTAGTTTTAGAATCAACAAGGCAATTCAACAAAAAACCTAAAGGACCTTTCTAGTAAAGATTCTCACTTATTATGCAATATTTTATGGTTTGTAATTTAAGTGATCTAGCTTTTGCTAGAGTCATATTAGATGGATATTGAAATGTTTTCAAGTATGAAATAATATCTTTGTACTAAGGAGAAGATGAAATTTTTTCATCTATCCTATTCTCAGGTTGTTGCTCATTAGTTTCTTCTACTTCTATTGAAGGACTTTCAGAAGTTGAAGTGATAAGATTGATTCCTA
>CBVK0102515564.1:0-10024 GCA_900067695.1 Picea abies
ATTATGGTAGCTTCGGGAGGTATGAACCTCTATGATGACCTATGACGAGATTAGAATCCTTCCGGAAGGAAGCAAAGAATTGAAGAAAACCCTAGACAGGTTGTCGGTTGAACAAATATATTTATATTGAATTTATTGATGCCCAGAAAGAGAAGTCAGCCCAGTTAGACTGGTCAGGTCGGCCCCAGTTAGACTGGCCAGTCCACTATAAATACAGGGCGCCAGTTTCATTATTACACACTCTCAGAATTGCAGAGCCAGTTGTGCGCACCGCAGTTGGCAGTTTTGTGCGCAGGTCTCTAGGGAAAGTGGTGCGCTAGTTCTGGGTGGGATCATCTGTTTAGTTTTGCTTCTATTCTTTTGCTTGGTGCATTTAGCCTCTCTTGGCTATAGATTGCAGCCAAAATTCTCTTCTCGGTCAAGGTCAAGGTGCTCGGAGGGAGGCTTCGGCCTGTGGTTGGGAGACGAGGGTATCATCGTGGTAAAATGAGCACACAATCCTTTATATTCTAACAGATAATGCCTCTTTCACAGAGGTGAAAACCTCCACTAAAGAAGGAGGTGATGTTTACTTGGAATCTACAGGTACACATGAAGACCATAGTGTATGGTTGATCGACTCAGGTGCGTCATATCATAAGACTCCTCATAGGGAGTGGTTCTGTGAATATGGAAAATACGATGGTGGTGATGTATTCCTAGAAGATGACTTGGAAGCCAAAATCATGGGATGTGGAAGGGTTAAGTGATGTATTCCTAGAAGATGACTTGGAAGACAAAATCATGGGATGTGGAAGGGTTAAGTTGTTGCTAAAATATGGAAGGATTAGAACTCTCCCTAGGGTTCTGCACATTCCAAAACTATCCAGGAGCCTGATATATGTAATAAAGTTGGATGAGGCAGGTGTGTATACTGTATTGGGAAAGGGAACTTGCAAGATGGTACGGGGAGCAATGGTGTTGATGAGGGGAGTTCGGTGTGGAAATATGTACAAGTTTTTGGGAAGAACTTATACTAATGGGTGTAATAGTTCTATTTTCCATGAGAAGAGAAATAAATAATACAAGACTAATATTGTCCTTGGAAAGAATACCATGTTGTGGCATCAAAGACTATGGCATATTGGAGAAAAGGGCCTTCAAACACTATACGGTAAAGGTATGGTTGAAGGTATGTCTAATTGCACTATGGATTTTTATTTCTATGAACATTGTATATATGGTAATCATAATCGATTAAGATTCCCATCTGGTGCTACAAGAGTAAAGGGGATCTTAGATTTGATACACAGTGATGTGTTTGTACCTGTGCCTATTCCATCACTAGGTAAATATGTGTATTATGTTTCATTCATAGATGATTTCTCAAGGAACACATGGATTTATTTTCTTAGAAAGAAATATGAGGTATTTGATAAATTTAAAGAGTTTAAGGCTCTGGTAGAAAATCATATAGAGAAGAAAATAAAGGTACCGAGGATAGATAATGGTGGAGAATTCTACGTAAATGAATTTGAATAATTTTGTAAGAAGTGTGGTATAGCAAGGCAGAAGAATACTCCATACATACCTCAACAGAGTGGAGTTGCATAAATGACGAACATAACAATGATTTTAAAATCAAGGATCATGCTTAGTGGTGTCGAGTTAGGACAAGAATTATGGGCAGAGGCAGTGGGTACATCATGTTACCTAGTCAATCGATCACCCTCATCAACGCTGGATGATAAAACTCCACATGAGGTATGGACTAGTAAGAAACCCTCTCTTGAACATCTCAGAGTGTTTGGTTGTGATGTTTATGTACATGTTCCAAAGGAAAATAGGAGTAAGCAGGATAATAAAGCTAACAAGTGTATCTTTATTGGTTATAAATATGGTGTGGAAGATTATAATATTTGGAACCTATAAACTAAGAAGATTGTTTATAGTCGAGATTTTTTTTTTAGAGAGGTGAAAGATGTTCCTAAATAAGAATTCCTACCAAGGCAAGAAGAACATGAGAAAATAGAGTTTGAGTTGGATGATGCAAAATATGAATCAACTGAAGAAGATGAAGAAGAATAAGAACCTCATACCCCAATATTGAGAAGATCGGTGAGGGAAAGAAGGAAATCAAAAAGGTATAGTCCACCTGATTTTCATTCTATTTTTTCTTTATCTATTACTAATGATGATCCCAGAACTATCAGGGAAGCAGTGAATTCAGAGGATAGTAAACTCTGGAATAGGGCCATGGTTGAAGAAATGGATGCCTTGGATAAGAATGAGGCATGGGATCTATTTGACTTGCCAGCTGGAATAAAATCTATTGGTAGAAAATGGTTGTTTAAGAAGAAGTTTAATACAGAAGGAAAAGTGGAGAAATACAAAGATCAATTAGTAGAAAAAGGTTATTCCCAGGTAGAGGGAATTGACTTTGGTGAGATTTTTTCTCTTGTTGCCAAGTTAACTTCTATTAGATTTATTTTATCTATTGTTGGTGCTTTTGATATTGAAATGGAACAAATGGATGTGAAGACAACATTCGTACATGGGGATCTGGAAGCAGAAATCTACATGAAGCAGCCAAAAGTCTTTGTAGTGAAGGGAAAGAAAGAACTAGTATGTAAGCTAAAGAAATCACTATATGGTCTGAAGCAATCACCTAGGATGTGGTACCAAAAGTTTGAAACATACATCCTTGGATTGTGATTTGCGAGAAGCAAGGCTGATCACTATGTATATACCAAGAATGTTGGTAATCAATTCATTTATGTAATGTTGTATGTTTATGACATGTTGTTGGTAGGAAATAACATGGATGTCATCAAGGAGGTGAAATCACAGTTATCCTCCAAATTTGACATGAAGGATCTCGGTGCTACTAAATTCATTCTGGGAATGGAGATTAAAAGAGATCATGCAAACAAGAACCAATGGTTGAATAAGAGAAAATACGTTGAGACGATATTGCAGAGATTTAATATGCATGGAAGTAAACCGGTCAAGGTTCCTATTCCTCTAGGTGTAAATTTATCTGCAGACCAGTGTCCCAAGACACAGGAAGAAGAAGAGGACATGTCCCATGTTCTGTATGCCAGTGCAGTTGGTAGTTTGATTTATGAAATGGTCTGTACTAGATTGGACATTGCACATGCAGTGGGAGTTTTGATCAGGTATATGTCAAAACTAGGGAAGAAGCATTGAATAACAATAAATAGGGTCTTCATGTATTTGTGTGGCACTACCAGTTATGGATTGTGCTACCAAGGAAGACCAGGATTGGACATAGTATTGGACATACATGGGTTTGTTGATGTATACTGGGATGGAGATCTGGATCGAAGAAGATCTACAAGTGGGTATATGTTTAACCTATTTGGAGGAACAATCAGTTGGATGAAAGGTTGTAGTGGCACTCACAACTACAAAAGTTGAATGCATGGTAGCCACTCATGCAATCAAAGGAGAAATATGGTTACAAAGATTGTGTTCAGATATTGTGTTTTGGTACAACAAGAAATGAGATTAGATTTTGACAGTCAGAGTGCAATATTCCTGACAAAGAACCCTTCTTATTATTCTAAGACAAAGCATATTGATGTTCAATATCACTTTGTGAGAGACATGATTGAATAAAAGAATGTTTTGTTGGAAAAGGTTGACACTTTGAATAATGTTGCAGATTTATTGAAAAAGTATGTGAGCACAGATAAGTTCTCATGGTGTAGAGTAAAAATGGGCATTGTTGCCCTGGATTGTTGACTATGTAATCCTGTGAACCCTTGTATGCAAACAAAACAACAAGTGGGATAATGTTGGGTATGTGTTATATTCTTTGCATGTGTGTGTGTGGGTGTGCCAGATTCGACAACTGTGTTTGATGATTTTTTCTATTTTAGTGGATTTTTCTATTTTTAGCGGTTTTCTAAATTAATCGAGGATTAAGGGATTAGGGTTTTGGTAGCTACAAAATACCTAAAATATTTTATATATTGTATTATGAATGGTGAAATTAATACAATGAATATTTGAAAGGTATGACACCAAGGAAGGCTAGTTTTCTCTCGGTTAAGGGTTTCCAACGTAAATCTTTGTGTATTGTGTGTATAAGACATTGATTAATTTATGTTTTGCTTAAGAATCTATATGAATTTCTTTACTTGATAGGTTTAAGCATTACAACCCCAATGTGGTACACGAAGTACAACGAAATTGCACTAGTGGGAAAGACAAGGTCCCTGATGAAGATTAAGAGAGACCTCGTTAAGGAATTCCAAAAGCTGAAGTCAGAATCTCAATGTATTACAAAGATTAAGGTGATGAAGAATTAATAGAGAGAGACCATGTGGGACTATTATCTCCCACTTCTAGGGATAAATAAGGAGATAATGTATCGAGTCCCTTAGGTTGCAAACATGGAGTGTCGAGGGATAGATAGACTTGTGATGTCCACATACACAGATGGAGACCCACTTCACCACCACACTTCTTTGATTCATTATGAAGGCATTTACCACATCATCATGTTTTTGAAAGACAATGGGTCTTTCTCCATGAGGTACAAGTCAGGGATTGTGGTAAGTGTTGCTTTGATACTTGAGGCATTTGATTATGTTACATTTAAATCATCTTGTGATTATAGAACATCTACTTAGAAATTATTCTCTTTGTCCTATTTCACCTTGATGGTTGACATTGTGCCATAGTAAGTGGCCATCCTTGGGGAAAGGTTTGATACTGGGTGGTCTCATTGATGAGTCATCGTACCATTCCCAATCATACTTATCATTTTTCACACTTCATCCTTTTTACCTCCTTATCTTTTGGGATTTCCTGGTGTTGTGACCCGAGAAGGGATTGTACCTCATTTCATGGGAAGAAGGGGCTGAAGGCCCAAAGGGAATGTAATTGGAAAAAGATAAAAGACAAAAATTTAGCCTTCTAAATGCTCTCCCCAAGAGGTCTTGAGAACAATGAAACATTTCTCTTAAAAGAACTGAAGACCTGTAAAAGTAATTTCACATTATATATATGTCACGCTTGTTGAGGTGTGTACATGCATGTGGCGTCCCTTTCTTTCCATGCATATGGCACTCTGTGTACCTCTATCTTCAAGTGACATTGTGGTACTCCTTTTAAGTTTTAAGTTACCCAATTATAGTATCCAATTGTTATGGACTTTAATTAATTAATGGAAAATAAATGGGTTTGGAAAAATGATGCATTGAAAACGAAGGTGCAACACACCCTCTACAAAGGCACCCATAAATGAGACAATATAAACCCTTGTATGTCATGAACCCTGTTGTTCCTGAGTCTACAATTAAGGCTATAAAGTGTAGAGTCTAAGCAATTTAAACAGAGTGAAAGAAAAGGAAGGGGAAGAGACAACTTGGGGGGGTGGATGAAGCTATGGCCGATCTTTGAGTTGTCTTTGTCTAGATTCCAAATATTCTTGCATGTTGATATCCAACACGATAGCGGCCCATGAATGTTCAAGATCTGTTTGAGTGGTGGCGGTCTTGAGTATGGTATGGAAAAGATTTAAAGCAATGTTGGTTTGATTCGCTAGACCGGGGTCGATATTGGGTTGTCTTATGACGGGTATAGTCATGGGGAGAACATAAACTTTGAAGGAGGTGGATGCTTTAAAGTGCTTGTCTCAACCTTTAGATTGTATAGGGAAGGTTCAATGAAGCCAGTTAGAGGGTTTAAAGAAAACGAAGGTCGTCTTCCGTAACTGAGTTTAAAATCTTGAAACCGAGTGTGAAACATAGAGCTGTCAACAAATGTGGGGCATCAATTTCAGAGGAATCCCACGCTGTGGAAGAAGAAGAAAAAGACAGGAGTACCTTGATGAAAGCATATAAAGTAGAGATCTCAATCTTTCATAGGTCTTGTACCCGCAAGAAGCCGATACAGAGGAAAAACTGTAAATAACATAGATACCATAGAATCTGATCACCACAGTAGAAATTATACTAAATTGCAGCTAGAACATTCATCAAAGACATATATGTAAAATGACATGAAGCATGAATATACAGAAAAAAAAAAAAAAACACATAACTCAATCTTGACGAAATATGGAGTCTTCAATCCCCTTTATATTAATCTTGGCTGGAGAGAACTTTCTCTATTACAACCTATTCATGCCCCCAAAAAAAGTCTTTTCTATTACAATATTTCTTCTATTTAAACAAACTTATGAACCTCTGGAACTCCAATCATTCTGGAAAATTGTCAGTTACAAATGGAAAATTGGAGCATTTCATCTCCTCTTATTTGCCTTCCCTAGTAAGGGCAGAGCACCTTCCTTTCCCTGCCCTTCGCGTACTAGAAATAGAACATGCAGACATATGTCATTATTTGGCAACAGAAACCTGCCCCTTCGCCTGCTTGGTGTAAATGACGCACCTCTCCACCAACTAGGCTATCAACTTGGAAGGCTCTGCTTGGTTGCTTTCTTAAAAAGTGTAACAACTCTTCACCAGTTGTGGCAAACTTTTTCCCACTTATCGGTCCTCTGTGATGATGGAGCATAATTGTAAACTTGGTTGTACTAGCCATTTTTCCACTTGGGCCATATCGACCTGGCTAATCTGGGATATCTCCACTTGTTGTTTCTCCATGTTTTCTTTGATGTCCAATAGATGTTTAGCTATATTGATTTTTCCCAGTGTCCCAACACTGCTTTCCTTATCAAGGTCTAGCAATCTTTTACTTATCAAAGAGAATGTTTCCTCACAAGAATTCTTTACTTCATTAGCTCTCCCCTTGCTTTCTGATATATTCTGCTCCCAGACCTTCAGCAGGATATTATCTCTGGTTTGTTCTGCGATGAATAATTTTGAGTTGATGATCGTCTCTATCTTCGTCATAGCTATAACAACGTTTTGGAAAGCGACTTGTGCTTCCCCGACTTCTTTTTCTCTTGAAAAAATATTTTCTAATATTTGATCTATCATCCGAAAATGGTTTTAAATGGTTCCTACCTTTACCAATAGGTTTTGTTGAGCCGTAAATACCTTATGTCGGATTTCGACGATCTGTGATATGAACACTTATATGTCTACAACTTGGTTCTCAGCCACCTCCAATTTCGACTGCAACTCTATAATCTGTTGCCCCTGCTGGCTTACCTCTGTTTGGCTAGTTTGTGCCGATTGGCGCACTTGCTCGAGGTCGGACCTGAGCATATCAATTTCACGCAGGTTGACTTTTCGGGCTTCCTCAAGGCTCCTGCTCACCTCATCCCTAACATTTTATTTAACAATAGCCACCTTAGCTTCCAATTTACTGATCAAGAGGTTCTTTCGTTTCAATTGGGACGTCAAAGTCCCAACTGAGTATTGATTGGTTGTAGCATAAGCCCCTAGTGTCTCGACTATTTCCTCTGCAAATTCTCCCTCTTTCTCGACCTTCCCATCTGTCATGATTTTATATTTTTTAGCCATTACGCCCTCTTTTTTATATAATCCTTGCCTCACCACGACCTTTCTTTTTTTGACAAAGAAAAATTCATTAGGAGGCAACTCCTCTACATAAACAGGTGTCAGTTCTTCATTGAAAATCCATCCTGCGTCAGGATTCCCCTTTGTGAACTGCAAGGGTGTGACAATAGCAATCAGACTGTCGATTTCCTTGGATGCTTGTTTCGGGGTGACCTTTGTAACCGGCTTGTCTGACGTGAGTGAAAGTGAGTTTCCCAATCCAAGCGAAGGTATTTCTGCTTGGCCTTGGGCCTACTTGCCTGGCATGCCCTTTTCGGGGTTTCCTTCCTACTTCTAGGGGACTTCAGTTCCTTTCTCTGAGGTTCCAACCTCCCTTGTTTTCCCTTGGTCCTTCTACCTCAAGTCCTTTGCACATTTGGCTCCCATCTTCTTTGTAATTGGAAGCTCTGGGGCTTCACCCTGTAAAATCCGAGGGAGACAACTCTGTTGGTGCTCCTCGAATTTCAAAAATTCGGCCATATCTCTGGGTGGCAAGGCTTGAATCCGACTTAGGACTTCAGCGAAGGACCTCACACCCTAGAATATTTTGTCATGAGGGGAATCCTCGTGTTCATACCTCTTCAGACTGCAACTCGCCAGGTGATTGCTGACAACCTTACTAGGGTTGTGCTTCTTGAACTCAATATCCACCAACTTCATCTCTTCTAAATCCATAGCCTCGGCTTTGGCGTGGCCAAAATCTAACAAGGAATATGCACCAATACGAATAGGGAAGGGTGGCCATACCTTTTTTGATACTCCTTCATCTCTTTGCTTATTCTGTTGAGCACAGTTTATCTGGTGATCTCACAGCATAATAGCTTATTTGGCAGGAATAGCAGGAGGGCATATGGAGGGATAGAGGTGCCAAAAACCCTGATATACGAAAATTCTGTGTCTAGATACCAATATGCCACACTGCTTAGGTTGGTCACGACACTATATGACATCTTGGGAGGCAGCTGGCAAAAAATGGTGACATGCAGTGGCACCAATACCTAGTTGAAGATCTTGTAGATGAATTCTTTGGCCTTATCCTCCCAAACCTTTGAGTGGTAGACATGGATAGGCTCTGTATTAGATGGAGCCTAGCTCCAATTCATCAGTGGGAAGGGTGTCATGAAGCAGATGGCATCCATGATGTAAGAAGACATAAAGAACAAAGTTGCTCTCTTACTCGCCCTCTGTGCTCGATATTCAGTAATTCGACTGGTTAAACTATCAGACAATAGTTTGGCCCAGTCGAAGTAGAAACCCTCAACGATTGTATGAATGAGTGGCACCCATGGGAAGAAGAAATGGGTAGTGTCTTCCTTCCCATACAACCTGTAGGTCATCATCGCTATGTACTTGAACTGTGGCTCCAAGGAAGAGATTGAATACATCCCATTGGAGTCAGCCTTGAATTTCGTGGGGTGTGAGACCCAATCTTTGATCAGATCGGACAAACTTTTTGCATACTGCTCGCACTCCTTCTTCTTGAAGCCTTCTAGGAATTCGACATTGTGAGTAAGATTCAGCATGGGTGTCAGTTTATACATTGTCTGCAAATTTTCTGGTTGGAAGGTACCAATTGTCACCTTCTGTTCACTGATAATCGTCCTGGTCGAGATGTCCACATGGTCCAGCGCCCACCTGATCATATCAAAATAGGGAAGAAGCTAGGGCCTCACCGCTATTTTGTGCATCTCTACTTGAGTGATGATTTTGTATTTGGTTGATAAATCGTCCTTCTCGTTGTTGCTAGAATCATCCGAACAATTTATCGACTCAGATTGCAGGATGTTGGAAACGTATGACCATGTCTTGATAGAATTAATACTTCGGGGCGAGGTATCGGAAACAACGTCTGAAACCTGACCCGAACTCTCGGCAGCTGACTTGGGAATTTTTCATGGAGCCATGAGAGTGAAACCCGCAACTGGACCACCTATCAAACAGATTTGAAAATAACAAACAATGGTTAACCTGGTAAAATGGCTTTGCATGTAAATAGAAATGAGAACCGAAAATATGAAGGAAAAACTCTTTATCTTAGTCATTTAAACCCCTGGTGTCCTTGCGAACAGAATGGTCAAATTGCTTAAAGGAAAGATTTAGAAGTAAAAGTGAGATCCTACTACCTGTCACCTCACCATAGTTCAAATAAATTCCATAATTGTTTGACTATTCGTAACACGAATCAATGCAAAAAAAACATTTAAAATTACTCCGTAGACGGTGCGTGTTAAAGGTTGCTTAATGCATCAATTAATCCATCTTAGCTCCTTTAATTAAGTGTGTTTTAGTCTTTAATCCCTCTTTTTCGGCGTTCACCGTATCGAAAGATCTCACTCCTAGCCTTTGATCCCCAAAACCCGAAATCGCGATGATGTGACTTAGTTAAATATTCGTGATTTAAATTAAGTTCTTAATTAATCCATGCTTAATTAATGAATATCATGACTTTGCGACTCAGAGCTATGAAGGTATTTCTTTTTGGGAGAGCAATCGTCGAGTCGCGAAACCTTGACAGTGATTAACTAGGGTTTAAAGTGACTTACTCC
>CBVK0102515565.1:0-14407 GCA_900067695.1 Picea abies
ATATATATATATATATATATATATATATATATATATATATATATATTTATTTTTTTTCTTTTTTTCTTTTTGGAAACTAAAGTGGGGGAAATCAAATTGTATAAGTAATACCAGGGGTGGTATCTGCGTAAAATTCCCAATAGAGTCCTGTCAACTTGCTTTGAGTGCTCTAGACCAACTTTCTCTTATCCTTCACAACGCCCTAGCTCGCAGGAAAACAAAAGGGGGAACTCATTTCCAGGGGCCTTCTTTTGAGCAAGACTTAACCATTTGAAAACTGTTGAAAGACTTAAGAGAGTTAAGGTTTGCCCACGCATGGCCTTTTTCAGTAGGGGACCAAGAAACTGTGAAGACCAATTTACTTCCGGAGACGCTTGCCAGTTTCCCAAATGGAAGTGGAAACTCTTTTCCTCTGTGGATGGTACGAGAAGGTGTCAGAGCTTAAGGAGAAAGGGCCAAGGGTGAAAAAGGGAAAGTGAGTAGGCCATGGGCCCCCCAAAAAACAAGATGTTATTGTGCAATCTCGACTCAGGTGAACACATCATACTTGCGAGACTACTACTACGTTTAAATGATATTCATTTGAAAGCCCAGACACTTTGAAATTTCATCTCTTTGCCTTACCACTTTATCTTCTTCTTGAAAAAACATTCTTTGTCACCTGTTTTGGGAGGGTCGATTTCTGGATACCTGACCGTCCCTTTCTCCTTTCGCAGTTTGGGCTGTAATTCAGAGGCCTGCATGAAATAACACAAAGAGTATCAGGTCTTCAGGATTTATGGGATCCTGGGTGTCAAAAAGTATGCCTCTACTTCTAGGAAATCAACAACCTATTTTATTTAAGATGAAAGTGAACTTACCAAAAAAAATTATGAAAAGAAAAGAGAAAACAAACTAGTATGTACAATGGAAGTCCGAAACAAATTTATTGCATATAGTTCTTTAAATAATGCCCATTGACAGGGGCGCTAAGAGTCACACCATCCAAATTCTCTAACAGAAATGAATTCTTCTCTTCAAAAGTTGAGACTTTGAATGGTCTGTATCATATATGATCAAATTTACCATGTTTTTCCGAATCTTCCCTCGTGGCATCCCATTTCAAAACCAAATCGCCAGGGAGGAAATCCCTATTTTTGGCTTTACGATCGAAAAGTGCTTTCATGTCGTCCTGGTATTTCTTCATCCTTGCATCTACCTCGGTCCTGTGTTGTTGGACCTCGATTAGCTGATTTATTCTTCTAGTGATGTGGTTTGGCTCTTCTCTCTCATCCTGCCAGAGCTTCATTACAGGGAGCGCCAAATTTATAGGTAAAACCACATCAGTCATGTACACCATTTGAAAAGGAGAAGTACCAATGGATTTCTTTGTACCTATCCGGTTTGCCCATAAGGCGTATTTTAAGTGTACATGCCAATATATTTTGTTTTCACTTAGTACCTTCTTAATTATGGTAATCAAACTCTTATTTGATGATTCGGCTAACCCATTACCTTGAGGGTAATATGCTATGGAGTGGCCCAATACAATGTTATATTTTTGGTAGAAGCTGACCATAGCCATAGACTTGAACACCTGGGCATTATCCGTCACTATTTTTTGGGGACAGCCAAATCTGGATAGTAAGCTCTCTTCGAGGAAATCTATCACCACCGAATCGGTCACCTTCTTAGTGGGAATAGCCTCCACCCATTTGGTGAAATAATCTGTAGTGGTGAGGATCCATTTGTGTTGAGTGCTGGAATGTGAATTGATTTCACCTATAAAATCTAACCCCCATTGTTGAAAAGGGGCTTCGACTTTGACAGGAACCAGAGGTAGCACTGAGAGATTTTGTTTTCCTACAAACAACTGGCAAGGGTTGCAGGCTCTGACTTTGATGTTGACCTCTGAGAAAAGTTTAGGCCAATAATATCCTGCCCTCAAGATTTTATAGGTTGTTTCCCTCCAGGCATGATGCCCTCCGCACACACCTTCGTGGAATTCGCTAATGACCCACTCTGTTTCTGATTCTACCAAACAAACTAGTAGGAAACCTAAGGGGTCCTTCCAATACAATTGACTTTCAGATATGCAGTACTTCACCGCATGCAGCTTTAGTGTCCTGGCCTTAGCTGGAGACAGATTGCTAGGGAATTTTAGGGTTAGTAGGTAGGCCACTATATCTTTATACCAATCTGATAAGACAAACTTCTCTTCGATTCTGGAGACCACTATTTGGTCATCGGGCTCATTTACATCCCCCTATCCCTCATATCCTTGTAGGTTATTTATTCTGAGCGCTCTGAAATTTGATTCCGCCAAGAGCTTAGCCAGACCTTGTCCCTTTACTACTTTCATCAGTTTTACCTCTAGGTCAAACTCTTGGATTTTAGCGAGCCACTGACCCCTCTTACCATCACTATTAGGATGGACCAATATATCCTTCACAGAACTTGTGGGAACGTATGCGATTACCTTGGAGTGTAGCACATAAGTTCTAAAAGCCTTCAAAGCCTTAACCATAGCATACGCTTGTTTCTCCATTATATCATATATTAGTTCAGCATCTCTAAGACTTTTACTAAAGAAGGCTATTGGTTGCTCGAAACCCTCTCCATTCTTTTGGAGGAGTATTGTCACCACTGTGTGTTCGGAGGCGAACAAGAAAATCAAGAAATCCTTTAGGTAATTAGGGCTTGCTAATACGAGCACTTCGCTGATAACTTTCTTGATGTGTGCAAACGACGCTTTAGCCTCCACCATCCATTTTACTTCATTGTTCTTCTTGAGCATATCTGTGATCAATTTCACGATTTCAGCAAAGTTTGGGATAAATATTCTCAAAAAAATTATTTTTCCTAAAAATGACTGAATTTCTTTTACATTCCTAGGAATATTTATGGTGTCTATAGCTTCCACCCTTTTAGGGTCGATTTTGATTCCGTCTCGGGACACAATGTGACCCAAGAGTTTACCTTCCTGCATAACAAAGTGATACTTCTTGGGGTTCAAAGAGAAACCAATTTTTTGGCATTTTTCAAACGTTTGCTTCAGGTGCCGCAGATGGTCTTTGCCAGATTTGGAGAAGACAGCCAGGTCATCGAGGTAGATAACCACGAATTTATCCTTTTCACCAATAAAAGCGATGTCCATAGCGCGTTGGAAGGTAGCACCTACGTTCATTAGACCAAAAGGTATTTTGTCATACATAAATGTGCCCCAAGGGGTGGTGAAAGATGTTTTTTCTTTATCATGTTCATTGACGGAAATTTGATTATAACCGGAAAACCCACTGATCATCGACATCCTATTTGCCCCGACTACTTTTTCCAACACGTGATCCATTTTGGGTAGAGGATAGTTATCTTTGAGGGAGGACTTGTTTAGATTTCTAAAGTCTACACACAACCTGATCTCCCTGCTTTTCTTCCTAACCGAGACTAAATTCACCACCCAGTCAGAGTACCTGAGAGGTACAATAATTTTTGCGTCTAACAACTTTTTCACTTCTCTTTCAACCAGAAGCAGTAAAATGGGGTTGATTTGTCTTAGCTTCTGTCGGAAGGGCTTAACACCAGGTTTCAAAGGTATCTTTTGCTCGATTACCGAGGTATCATAGGTTCTAAGCTCCTCGTAAGACCATGCAAAGACATCTTTATACCGCCTGAGTAAGTCCTTATACTTTCTTTTTATCTCAGGAGGAAGGTACTTTGATAGCTTCACTATTCTAGGCTATTTGGTGGTGCCCACATCGTAGTCTTCGACCTCCTCCAGTTGGGGCTGCAAGGTGGACTTCAGAGGCATGTTGTTTTGATCAAACAACCTTTCTAGAGCTATCAGGTCCTTAGGGATCTGATTACTTTTTAACACTAAAAGGTAATGATTTGCAATTTTTTCTCAGAAATTCTGGGGCTCCTCCCCTTCCTGCATAATCCAGGTATGATTGTTTTGGTTCTCCTGGTCAATGTGGGTTTTGGAGAAATCACCCACCATTTCCAGGAACTTTCTGATCTGTTCGTCATCCTCGAAGACCTGTCAATGTTGTATGTTGTTTGGTATGGATGGTCTGTGCCTTACTTCTATGTGGTACTTTAACTTGAAAGCGGTAGGGGGTATGAAGGTCGAAGCTGCTTTGGCCAATGAATCAACCTGCTGGTTTTTGGCTCGTGGGATGAAATGAACCTTTATCGATGAAAAGAAATTTTCCATTAGATCTCAGGCGCAATTTCTGTAAGACCTCAGTCTCGGGTGCTTGGCCTGATATTGTCGGTTTACCTGCTTCACAATTAGTTTAGCATCTCCATAGACCTCTAAGTTCCTTATGTTCAGCTTCTTGGCAGCTTCCAGACCCAGGACTAGAGCTTCATATTCACAAATGTTGTTTGTGCAGTCTATGTCCCATTATAGCCTGTAGGAGAAAGGGACGACGAATTCATTTTTTGGTGCTACGAAAAGCACTCCCGCACTCGCTCCTTCACACGACAAAGCTCCATTAAAGAACATTTTCCAAGTTCCAGTGTTGTGCATAATTTTAGCTGTCCTTTCGGTTCTGATTTCATCAGTGTCACCTTCTTCTGCACAACTTTCTTTAGTATCATCAAAGGACAGAATACAATTTCCCAGGTCTTGATCGGCGATGTAAACCGGGTAATTTTTAGGATTCTGTGGATCGCTTACCATATATGCCAAACATATTTCTCTGTATAACCGTGCGAATTGTCCACCAAAAACAGGGACTATGGCGTAGGTCATATCTAGCTGAAGGGATCCCACGAGCTTGGCTCCCCAAGATCTAGATAATAGTAAACCATACTTCGGGGGTATATCGACGACAACTACGTCCATTAGGACATTTTTCGCCAGAATTTGGGTGAGGGTGACTACCAGATCTTTGATCATGCCCATGCACTTAACTCTCCTTGAATCGAACGAGTAAAGATCTCCATAGGGTCTAGTGATTTCAAGGCCCAGTCTATCCATAATAGATTTTGGCATTATGTTATGAGAGGCCCCGAAGTCCAGCATGCAATTATGCAACAGTCGATCGTGCACCTTCAGGGTAATATAGAAAGGGGCGAAGGTATCTCTAGTGCTTTCAAAATGTGGACCAAAGGTGATATTAGGCTTGTCATCTTCCAGATTTATCACATCGGAGTGACTCTCCAGATCTGAAAAATTTATCATCTTGGTTTTTGTTTTCGGTATACAGGATTCTTCGACAACTTGACCAAAGGTATGGGTATCTTTATCTTTTTTATCTCGCTTTCTAGGTAGAAAACTCCCACGGTTTTATCCGTTTCCCTGGCCGAAACCTCGGGCTCCTTTCGATCCATTTTATTTAGTAGCATTGTTTTAATTTTAGTGTTTTTGGTTTCGGGTGTCTACGTTTCAGCCATCTCATTTTTTTTTGCTTGGGATTCGGCCCCTTTTACATTAGTATTCTGTGAATCTACCCCTATGTTATTTCTCATCACGATCTCTTTCTTGACGAGCTCGTATATTTTTCCCCTAGGAAAAATTTTCTTGGGTTCCACAGTTGACACATGTTTGATTATATGTCTCAGACTGTACTTGTGCTGGAATTCGACCATTCCTTGGTAAGCAAAGTCATCAATGCCATTTTCTTCTTTGACCGATGATTGTTTCGTGTTCAGGGACTTCTCATAATATTCTTTGGTCAAGTGAGGTTGTACACAGTCATCGCCTAAGTTGTTTACGTCTTCTTCCAAATCTTCGAACTCTCGCATATCATTTCCCCCTATAAAAATTTTATTTTTCAGAGGTGCTTGGATATTTTGGTCTTTGTTTTTATCTTCTCTTGGTTGGAACTGAGGATTGGGATTTCTCCTGAAATATCTCTTAATGAATTGATCCACTTTGGATTGATCTATCTCCATTCTTGATATTTTGTTTGATATTTCTTTTATTATCCTAGCCATGTCATCCATTTTGTCATCTGAGGATCTTCCAGATCCAGAGGGACCTGCTTGTTCTCTGAGACGTCTAGTTTCCCTGTTTCCCGTCTCCATTTTCATTTTTAATTTACCCGAAGCCATCATGTTTGACTCAATTTCCACAACGTCGTCCTGCATTTAGGTTAGGTTGGCCCCTCTCCTTTCTCTTAATAGTAGAGCGAAATCGGGTTCAAAAGCTCCTACGAAAGTTACTTTGGCGGCGAGTTGAGATGGTTTAACTTCAACAGGGATCTTATTATACAACTTGTTAAACCTTTGGATGAATTCCATAATAGTTTCAGATCCCCTTTTATTTAAAGACCCGAACTCGGTCAAATAGTATAAATGACCCTTTCTTTTTCCCCATTGTTTGAGAAAGAGGTCTTCTAGCGCATCGTAGGATATGATTGACCCTGGGGGCAGGCTCCAAAACCAGGTTCTTACCTGTCCTTCGAAGGTTTGGACAAACAATCGGGAATACACGTCCTCATGCTCCAGACCTAGAATATCAGTGAATTGATCAAAAAAATTGATATGCTTGGCTGCAGTTAGATCCCCTTCTCCTGTGAACTTGGGTTAGTTTTTCATATAGTTTTCAGGTAAATCATGGAGAGGTACGGGAAGGACCAAGGGGGCGTATCTCATGGCTACTTTGGTGAAAACCCTGGGAGGCAGTTGCTGGCCTTGACCTCCAATTCCCCCTGCTCCTCCTCCAGCGGCGGCCATGGATAACCTAGGAGAGGAAATCAGTGCATTATAAAGAGGGTTGGCAAAGATGTAAAGCGACTCTCTAGCTTCCTCGGGGTGGAAAAGGGAGAAATCGGGAAACCTTTTACCAGGGGAAGAGAAGAATGAAAATGAAGAAGAAGGTATACGTGGGCTCAGCTCCTCCAACTTGCGGGATATGTAAATGGGAGAGCCCACTGGTGTCAAATCCGTGTTCGTGAAAACCTCTTCCAGGCCTTGAGTGATGGAGGGGTTTATATTGAGAGTCGATGGGATATCGATAGGGATGGGCTTTGAGGCAAGCGTGTCGCCCCTCGTAACGTAAGAGGTATTTGGAGAGATCTCGGTTTTGATGTAACTACCCGATATTTTCTTGAGAGGAAGCTTTCTCGAGGATGAAGGTTCGAAAGAGGTATTATCTTGATACTGATTAGGCTTGGGTTGATATGCAACCACGTTTTGTTTAAAAAGACCCTTTGGTCTTAATATTTTTTCAGGGTCGGAAACTGGTGCTGTCTGTTTGGCATCTGGGTTTTGTTTGGTGTTCTTCTGAAAGGATGTCAGCTTACTTTAAGAGTGGAGTCGCCAAGTGAATGATGAAGGTTTAGCCTTAACAATGTGTTCTGTCTTTGTTCACTATCAAAAAACGAAGCTTGAAAATGTCGTTTTCTCAGGGGAAAGTGACTACGATTCTCCGTCCCTGACAATGATGCCAGAAAGATGTTGTTCCCGAGTCTACACTTAAGGTTATAAAGTTTAGAGTCTAAGCATCTAAAAAGAGTGAAAGAAAAGGAAGGGGAAGAGACAACTTGGGGGGGTGGATGAAGCTATGGCCAATCTCTGAGTTGTCTTTGTCTAGCTTCCAAATATTCTTGCATGTTGATATCCAGCTTGATAGTGGTCCATGAACATTCGATCTTTGTCTGAGTGGTGGCAGTCTTGAGTATGGTATGGAAAAGATTTAAAGCAATGCTGGTTTGATTCGCTAGATTGGGGTCAATATTGGGTTGTCTTATGATGGGTACAGTCATGGGGAGAACAAAAACTTTGAAGGAGGAGGATGCTTTAAAGTTCTTGTCTCAACCTTTAGATTGTATAGGGAAGGTTCAATGAAGCCAGTCGGAGGGTTTAATGAAAACAAAGGTTGTCTTCCATAACTAAGTTTAAAATCTTGAAACTGAGTGCGAAACATAGAGCTGTCAACAAATGTGGGGCATCAATTTCAGAGGAATCCCATGCTGTGGCAGAAGAAGAAAAAGACAGGAGTACCTTGATGAAAGCATATAAAGTAGAGATCTCAATCATTCACAGGTCTTGTACCCGCAAGAATCCGATACAGAGGAAAAACTATAAATAACATAGATACCATAGAATCTAATCACCGCAGTAGAAATTATACTAAATTGCAGCTAGAACATTCATCAAAGACATATAGCATGAATATACAGAAAAAAAAAAAAAACAAAAAAAAAACACATAACTCAATCTTGATGAAATATGGAGTCTTCAATCCGCTTTGTATTAATCTTGGCTGGAGAGAACTCTCTCTATTACAACCTATTCATGGCCCAAAAAAAAAATCCTTTTCTATTACAATCTTTCTTCTATTTAAACAAACTTATGAACCTCTGGAACTCCGATCATTCTGGAAAATTGTCAGTTACAAATGGAAAATTGGAGCGTTTCATCTCCTCTTAATTGCCTTCCCTAGTAAGGGCAAAGCACCTTCCTTTCCCTGCCCTTCAGGTTCTAGAAATAGAACAGGCAGACATCTGTCATTATTTGGCACTAGAAACCTGCCCCTTTGCCTGCTCAGTGCAAATGACGTACCTCTCCACCAACTGGGCTATCAACCTGGAAGGCTCTGCTTGGTCGCTTGCTTCAAAAGTGTAACAACTCTTCGCCAACTGTCGCAAACTTTTACCCACTTGTCGATCCTCTGTGATGATGGAGCATAATTGTAAACTTGGTTGTACTAGCCATTTGTCCACTCGGGCCATATCGACCTGGTTAATCTGGGATATTTCCACTTATTGCTTCTCCATTTTTTCTTTGATGTCCAACATAAGTTTAGCTATAATGATTTGCCTAGTGTCCCAGCACTGCTTTCCTTATCAAGGTCTAGCAAAATTTTACTTGTCAAAGAGAACGTTTCCTCACAAGAATTCTTTACTTCATTAGCTCTCCCCTTGCTTTATGATATATTTTTCTCCCAGACCTTCAGCAGGATATTACCTCTGGTTTGTTCTATGATGGATAATTTTGAGTTGTTGACCGTATCTATCTTCGTCGTAGCTATAACAACATTTTGGAAAGCGACCCATGCTGCCCCGACTTCTCTTTCTCTCGAAGAAATATTTTCTAATATTTGATTTATCATCCAGAAATGGTTTTGAATGGTTCCTACCTTTACCGGTAGGTTTTTTTGAGCAGTAAATACCTTATGTCGGATTTCGGCGACCTGTGATCTGAACACTTTTATGTCTACAACCTAGTTCTCAGCCACCTCCAATTTTGACTACAACTCTATAATCTATTGCCCCTGTTGGCTTACCTGTGTTTGGCTATTTTGCGCTGACTAGCGCACCTTCTCGAGGTCAGACCTGAGCTTCTCGATTTCACACAGGTCGGTTGTTCGGGCTTCCCCAAGGCTCCTTCTCACCTCATCCCTGACATTCACTTCAGCAGTAGCCACCTTAGCTTCCAATTTATTGATCAGGGGTTTCTTTCGTTTCAACTGGGCCATCAAAGTCCCAACTGAGTACTGATTGGTTGTAGCATAAGCCCCTAGTGTCCTGGCTATTTCCTCTGCAAATTCTCCCTCTTTCGCGGCCCTCCCATCTGTCATGATTTTAAATTTTTTAGCCATTACGCCCTCTTTTTGATATAATCCTTGCCTCACCACAATCTTTCTTTTTTTGTCAAAGAACAATTCGTTAGGAGGCAGCTCCTCTACAAAAATAGGTGTCAGTTCTTCATTAAAAATCCATCACGCGTCAAGATTCCCCTTTGTGAACTGCAAGGGTGTCACAATAACAATCGGACTGTTGATTTCCTTGGATGTTTGTTTCGGGGTGACCTATGTAACCAACTTGTTTGACGTGAACGAAAGTGAGTCGCCCGATCCTTGAGAAGGTATCTCTGCTTGGCCTTGGGCCTGCTTTCCTGGCATGCCCTTTTCAGGGTTTCCTTCCTGCTTCTAGGGGACCTCGGCTCCTTTCTCTGAGGTTCCAGCCTCCCTTGTTTTCCCTTGGTCCTTCTCCCTACTAGGACTTGAGTCCTTTGCAACTTTGGCTCCCGTCTGCTTTGTAATTGGAAGCTCTGGGGATTAACCCTGTAAAATCCAAGGGAGACAACTCCGTCGGTGCTTCTGGAATCTCAAAAATTCGGCCATATCTCTGAGTGGCAAGGCTTGAATCTGACTTAGGACTTCAGGGAAGGACCTTGCACCCCAGAATATTTCTTCATGAGGGGAATCCTCATGTTCATACCTCTTCAGGCCACAACTCGCTAGGTGATTGCTCACAACCTTACTAGGGTCGTGCTTCTTGAACTCAATATCCACCAACTTCATCTCTTCTAAAGTCGTAGCCTCGGCTTTTGCGTGGCCAAAATCTAACAAGGAATACACACCAATGCAAATAGGGAAGGGCGATCATACCTTTTTTGATACCCTTTTGATCTCTTTGCTTATTCCGTCGAGCATAGTCTATCTGGCAATCTCACGACACAATAGCTTATTTGGCAGGAATAGTGAGAGGGCATATGGAGGGATAGAGGTGCCAAAAATCCTGATATACAAATTCTACCTCTAGATACCAATCTGCCACGCTGCTTAGGCTGGTTGCAATGCTATCTGACATCCTGGGAGGCAGCTGGCCAAAAATGGCGACATGCAGTAGCACTAATACCCAGTTGAAGATCTCGTAGATGAATTCTTTGGCCTTATCCTCCCAAATCTTCGAGTGGTAGACATGGATAGGCTCTGTATTAGATGGAGCCCAACTCCAGTTCATCATTGGGAAGGGTGTCATGAAGCAGATGGCATCCATGATGTAAACAGACATAAAGAACGAAGCTACTCTCTTACTCACTCTCTGTGCTCGATATTCAATAATTCGACTGGTCAGACTGTCAAACAACAGTTTAGCCCAGTTGAAGGAGAAACCCTTAGCGACTGTATGAATGAGTGGCACCCATGGGAGGAATAAATGGGTAGTGTCTTCCTTCTCATACAACTTGCATATCATCATCGCTATGTACTTAAACTGTGGCTCCAAGGAAGAGATTGAATAGATCCCATTGGAGTCAGTCCTGAATTTTGCAGGGTGTGAGACCCAATTTTTTATCAAATTGGGCAAAAAAATTTCATACTGCTTGCACTCCTTCTTCTTGAAGCCTTCTAGGAATTCGACGTTGTGAGTAAGGTTCGGCGTGGGTGACAGTTTATACATTGCCCACAAATGTTCTGGTCGGAAGGTACCAATCGTCACCTTCTGTTCGCTGATAATCATCTTGGTCGGGATGTCCACATGGTCCAATGCCCACCTGATCATATCAAAATAGGGAAGAAGTTGGGGCCTCGCTGCTATTTTTTGCATCTCTTCTTGAGTGACGATTTTGTATTTGGTTGATAAATCGTCCTTCTCGTTGTTGCTAGAATCATTCGAACAATTTATCGACTCGAATTGCAGGATGTTGGAAACGTATGACCATGTCTTGATAGAATTAATACTTCGGGGCGAGGTATCGGAAACAATGTTTGAACCCTGACCTAAACTCTCGGCAGCTGACTTGGGCATTTTTAGTGTAGCCATGAGAGTGAAACCTGCAACTGGACCACCTGTCGAACAGATTTGAAAATCACAAACAACAGTTAACCTGGTAAAATGGTTCTGCACGTAAATAGAAATGAGAACTGAAAATATGAAGGAAAAACTCTTTATCTTAGTCATTTAAACCCCGGGTGTCCTTGCGAATAGAACGGTCAAATTGCTTAAAGGAAAGATTTAGAAGTAAAAGCGAGATCCTACTACCTATCACCTTGCCATAGTTCAAATAAATGCCATACTTGTTTAACGAGTCGTAACACGAATCAATGCAAAAAAACATTTAAACTTACTCCGTAGACGGTGCGTGTTAAAGGTTGCTTAATGCATCAATTAATCCAGCTTAGCTCCTTTAATTAAGTGTGTTTTAGTCTTTAATCCCCCTTTTTCGACGTTCGTCGTATCTGAATATCTCACTCCTAGCCTTTGAGCCCCCAAAACTTGAAATTGCGATGATGCGACTTAGTTAAATATTCGTGATCTAACTTAAGTTCTTAATTAATCCATGCTTAATTAATGAATATCGCAACTTCATGACTCGGAGCTATGAAGATATTGCTTTTTGGGCGAGCGATCGCCGAGTCGCGAAACCTCGACAGTGCTTAACTAGGGTTTAAAGTGACTTACTCCTGGCACTAACCTGGGTAAACTTTTAAAACCGCTATCACCACTTTGCATGTCGAGACACTAAGGAAAGTGGGAAATGTTGCAAAACAAGCGAAACTCCCGAAACTAGCTTTCTAGGCTTAAATATAATATCTCACTTATTTAGAAGAAGGCGGCTTAAACAAACCCCATGCCCAAAAATATTACCCCCATACACTCCATATTACTAACATGACTTAGATAGGGTCCACCTAGGAAACACTCCTTGACTTGAGGAAAGACTCACCTAATAGGTCACCTTGACAACCCTCCCATACCTAAACTTGACAAGTTGCATAGGGTCTTTGAGAACCTATTTAATTTGAGAAGGTAGTTTTGATGCACATGTTTAGGTGGTTCTTGTATTGAATGAGATTTTACTTTCCATGATACATTTGACTTGAGACCCTTGGAGGGTGCACTCATCTATATTTGCAAGACCTTTCTTGGTGGTTGATTTGGAGGAGCAAACCTAGCTTGGGCCTTCATTGGGAAAGGAATCCCACAGGTTGGATTCCATGAACCACACACTGGGAGATAATAGATGATGGATGTTTCCTTTGGAGGCAATAGGGGACCCCTTGAAGGAAGATACCTAACCCTCACTTTCCCAATGTTTGACCTTGGAAGGTCAAAATTTCATTCTCTAGGGCTTGACATCATCTTTTGGGGATAGGGTTTGATAATTATGGTGATGATTTGATGGATATTGGAATTCTTGATGGAGAAGAGACCCTAGCTCATGAAGGGATGGCCTTTTGAGGCCCAACGACTTCTTCTCCAAGCTCAACGACTTTCCAAAAGTGCCAAGATGTCACCCAATTAGGGCACACCATCATATTTTTAGGGTTTCTTTGTGTAAAAATCAAATTTATGTTGTAAAGGGGAAAACTAAGGGGGTTGGCCCCCTTATTTCTTGGTTTAGTCTAATATTATGTGGAAAAACACTTTTTATAGGCCTTGTATAAATAAAGAACAAATTCGTTTCATTTTAGCATAACTCTCTCACTTGAGAAGAGTTACTTGGCTGAAATTTTTACCCCTTTTGGGAAAGCTTCATCTCTCTCTCTCTTAAATGATATGGTTAATACATGTCTAGTGGATCTAAGTGGTGCACTATCTCTTGGAGGCTTATCTTTTGCTATGGTGATTAAATTATCTTGGTATATAAGGGTTATCTTGCATGTCTCTTAGAATTTGTAAGAAATTTCTACATATTGTTGGTTTTTCTTTCTTGTTTCAAGGTTGTTATTGGATAAAATCCTTGGAGGGGTATAAGGGCATACACCCTCCACCACGTTTATCATTATTGTTGATTGAATAAGCTATTGCAAAGGTTGCTAGGAGGAGTAAAAGGGCTTACACCCTCCTGGATTGACCTTGTTAGATCTACTTTATCAAGGGAGTAAAAGGGCTTACACACCTAGAGAAGTGGTAGACCTAATTTTATACAAGAAGAATCCATAACCCATTGACAAGGCACTAATCTAAATTTGCATTGGAGAAATAAAATCATTTTCATTGGTACACGTGATTTTGAGAGATATTGAATTTGTGTAAGTTGGAATATTTTCTTAGTGTCATAAGGTTACTTGAGCCACTGAGGCGTCTAGGTTGGCTTGGTATTTCTATGATTATAATCAAATAAAAGATACATCCATTAGGGATGCAATAAAACGCACTTAAACTCTTTGTTTAACTCACTTTTCAACCATTGATTTGCTTGGAAGCCACTATTATTACTTTATTGCTCATTGGATAACTTTTTGATGGTTTACTTGCTGATTTTTATGGTTGAAATTTGTTGTTGTAGAAAATGTTTGCTACAGTCACCTGGATGTCATTATAATTCTCTGAAAACACTATCTAATATCCCTCTATTGTCACTAAAGTCTTGCTTCATTACACTTGAGTTAAACTAGTAATTGTTAGCTTAGTCTCTTGCATATTTATTAGGATTTTTGTGATACATTTTGAAACTATTGTTATCATTTACTTGTTGGTATATATTCTTGTTGACTACTGCAATATAGGACAACAATATTCACTTGCTTGTCCATTTGATATTTTGGCTTGTATACATCCATTTGTCTTGTCTCGGGAGGGTATAATACTCTTTTGTAGGTACACTTTACTTCGACAACCTATCCTTACCCACAATACTCTTACCCAAGCTATTTTCCACTTCCTAACTCGATCTATAGGGAATTTCACTCTCATCTTCTCACTTTCCATTTCATTCCCCCTAGGGTCACCGAGATTCCCCCCTT